>JAJPUD010007162.1:87652-110460 GCA_023553655.1 Myrmecobius fasciatus | reverse complement strand
AGAGAAGAGAAGAGAAGAGAAGAGAAGAGAAGAGAAGAGAAGAGAAGAGAAGAGAAGAGAAGAGAAAGAGAAGAGAAAGAGAAGAGAGAGATGAGAGAGAGATGAGATAGAGAAGAAAGATGGGATAGAGTGAGAACTTAGCTGAGTCCAAGTCTTCAACCTTATTAAAGTACTAAAAGATACAGTGATATTCAGATAAATAGATAAAAAGCTATCATAGGAGGCGAGAAGATCTTGTTTCAAGTCTTAGTATGTGATCACATTTATTATCTGTGTGACTACAAGTTGCAGAGTAAGTATTAATCTATATTGGTAGGAAAAGTTTCTTGCTGAGATATCTGTGCAATGATAACATAGATTCACTTTATTTAAAAAAGGATGATGGTATTACATTAAGCTTGAATGATGAGTATTTCAAATACATAATTGATTGGTATTACTTTATTTAACCAAAGCAGAGACAGGAGTGAAATTATGATGCAGGGAGTAGGATGTAGGGAGTACCTGATCAAGGAAGGATTATCCAGTAACCCTTTAGCAAACAGGCAGTTTAATCCAAGAGATATGAACGGAAGAAGCCACTGACACCAGGAAGTTAGCTTCTCTATCCTTAGCAATGCAGGGCCATTCCCTAACCTCTAGTGTACTTCCTAGAGAACTGGGACAAATGGGATAGAGACAGATAGATGATTATTCATTCTAGTCACCCCTGACACCCTAAACTAGGTATATCAGATAATTTTTGTGGTCACTGATTAAACCCCTTTCTTTTACAGATGAGGAAGGAAGGTACTGAGAGGCTGCCCAAAGCCTTTTACTTGAGTCATATAGGGTGACATTATCACATGACTTGAATCCAGGTTCTTTAACACAAAATTCAAATTGAATATCCATCTTGGAAAGTGAGAATTTTCAAATTTGACATGAGGTTTTTGTTCTCTTTCCAAATTAAAATCGGTTGAACCTTTTTCACTAATTTCGAGTTGCCTTCTTTCCAAGTGAGAGAATATTCAGAAAGGTTAAACAAATCTTGAGTCTTTACTCTCTTTCATTATCTTCCTTCTTTGCTCTGAAAGGTTTTCCCTTTAAAAATTTGGGCTTGCCTCTTTAATTGACAGTCCCCAAACCCAAGTGACAGCAATGGGAAACTTCAGTTATAATTGATGAATGTTCTGAAGTCTAATGTTATTCAAAGACAGTTCATTCAGCAGGTGTACTCTGATCTTTAATCAAATAATAATTTATTCCTTTAGGGAAATTGGGGAAGTCTCTTCATCTCCCCACATTTTAGTTTCCTTATCCATAAAATGACAGGATTGGACTAAATGATCTCCTAAGATCTTTTCTAGCTCTAATTCTTATGATCCTAAGAAATCTTTCAGTTACTAAAACTTTTGGTTTTAATTGTGTAAAACCAGTTAAGGAGATCTCCTCTTCTACTTGGTTTGACCATTGTGACCAGATTTTTGGGCACAAGTTCATGTAATATAGTTCTTTGAAGTCTCTAGACATATAAATGAAAGCAGATTCAGTGACTTCTATTGCATGGTTCCATTCTCCTGAAGAAGGAGCAAAGGCACACAACTCCCTATCACTCATTTTGGTGAAATAATCGTTCATTTTAATTAAGATAAGCATTACATCCGTTGGTTCACAATTTTCCATGACTATTCTGAGAACATCTTGCCTTGAGAGACTTCTATTAAAATTGACTCCGCTACTAATAATGTGGTCTCTGTCACTTAACTCAAAAGTCCCTCCTGGCTTTGACACAGTGAAGCGTTAAGGAAATGAAATACATATATTTTTAAACACACACAGCAAAGTTTGATTTGTTGAGTGCATTTCTTCAACTGACAAGTTACAAGCCATGTCTGAGAGGCCCACTGGGAACTTTCAAAATTTGAGCAGCAGTTTCTAATCACTGACTATCATTAGCATTTTAGTGAATAGATTTTTGATAAGAAAAATCTTTGCTCAGTAGAAAAAAAAATGTGACATTTCCTAATGCAAATAGAAGTGCACTTTTAATTATTCTTTTAGCTTTTGCCAGTACAACTAAAGGTTGCTGAAGGTCTTGATATTTGGGGAGGGAGGGGAAGATGGGTGGGTGGAGAGGGAAACTATTATACCTGAATGAGGTCATGTCTATATGCGACAACAAATCAACAATTTTTCCCCATTGAATTCCATTTTTTCTCTTTTGCCAACCATATAATTATTAGTTCCATAGTATTGAATTTAAACTTGCCATGTGGTGTAGTAAAGGAAATCAGAGTCTGAAGATTTGATTTTTAGGCCCAGATATGTTGTTAAATAGCTCTGTGATCTTGGGTAAAGCATTTCTCATAGAATCACAGAATCTTAAAGTTGGAAGAGACAGAAGAGACCTCAGGAGTTTTTATTTTAGAGATGAGGAAACTGAGACCTTGAGAAGTGAAGAGACATACCAGAGGTCACACAGAGTTAAAATTGGAAATCAGATCTTCTAAAGTTCCTTTCCATACACTACATTGCTAATTTACTATGGCTTCATGACCTCATTTCATGTTCCCTCATGGCCTCAATCTCTCATTGGTTGATTTTATATGGTTGAACTATAATTAGATTTTAATTTTGGTCAATGAGGACTCAATTTTTCCCCACTTATTGGAGTTGTGATATTGCCACAATCAATCACTTTGCTTTCCATTTTTAAGTGAGAAGATTGATGATATCCCTTGACCTTATATTTTGGGAAATAAGGCACAAGATGCCATATTGATTCAAAGAAATGATTGGGCATTCTCAAAATCCCATGCTGCCTTTTCTGTTTGTAAAACCCCTGGAAATTCTGAATGTAAATTTTCTTAATGCCCGAAACAATAAGTGGTAATGTAATGTTTGCTTGAAAATATGTAATGGAAGTAAACCATTTCAAGGTTCACTTTGGGATACTTATAATTGTTAGAAAGTCAAGGATGAATTTGCCTCTTTGCAATTTACTTTTATTGACTCTAGTTCTGTCATCAGAATTAGTTTTGTTATACTGGACAAGTCAACTTAATCTTGGTGTATCTCATCTTTTCCCCTAGGACTTAGCTACTAAGTCATAGATAATGATTCATGTCAGCAAGGGGAGTTCATACACTGGGAATTATATTGATGACCTATGTTGATGGCATTACAGATTCTTCACATAACTTAAAATCATAGAAATTGGGAATGGGAAGGATCTTAGAGGTGATATAAGTTTGACTTTTTTTTTAAAGAAAAAGGAAGCTGACATTCAGAGAAGTGATCTTTCCAAGGACAGACAACTAATTTGTGGCATAGTAGGAAAAGGGGTCTCTAATTCCAAGTTCTTTCCATTGTTCCAGATTGTCTCTGAAAAAAATAACAATAAAAATCGACTCTGTAAAATAAAGATCTAACTTCTTTGCCTGAAATTCAAATTTTTCTACAATATGGCCCTAACTTAGCCTTCCAAGCTTATCCCTACTACTCACATTCACTTTAGGATCCTGTTTAACGATAACTACATATTTTCTTGTGCTTTCTTATTTTAGCAACTTGGGGAATGAACAAGTCACTTTAGCTTTCTTAGTGTTCCAGATAAGTCTGGAAGATTATCAATTACAGAGGAGATGACTATCCATGCTGGAATGTCCCTATACTAATGAAATCACAGCTTCAGTTTAAAAAAAGCCTATAGTGGTTCTGCTTTAACTACAGTGCCCTGAATGAAAGTACTGTATGACATCATTATTGCTTTCCCTGAGTGCCCAACTTGATGGATCATTAGATAAGGACTATAATATCTACTGTATTGGAATTTGGAGGGGATACACACACACACACACATATATATAGATATATGTACTTACAGTTACATGTATATATATTTGTGTGTATGCATGCTCATATGTATACATAGACATACATGTGCATATATGT
Organism: Myrmecobius fasciatus; assembly: GCA_023553655.1. NCBI lineage: Eukaryota > Metazoa > Chordata > Mammalia > Dasyuromorphia > Myrmecobiidae > Myrmecobius > Myrmecobius fasciatus. Next base: position 106,524 of record JAJPUD010007162.1, on the reverse strand, counting down.
ACACACACATAAAGCTATCCCTTCCACATTGTAGAATTTAGGAGCATGGTACCCCTTGATTTGGAAAAGTCTGCATAAAATTTTTTGTCCTTTTCTTCATACCAAAGAAGTTAGAATTTTTAATTTTTCTTTTATGGAGTGTTTAAAGTATTTTATTATAGACTTTAGGTTATGTATTTCATCACAGGTTCTGTGTCATCTGATGGCCTTTTGTTATATATAAACATAAAAACATACATTTACTTTCATACACATAGCTTAGTTTAGACACGAAAGGGGAATAATGGAAGGCAGTTTTTCAATTCCAGTTCAATCTATATGAATAAGAATTTATTATGCTGGTTTAGGCAACATTCTATACAGCTCTTTTCATATGTTCATGAGCTGATTGATTTTTGTTAGGAATAAAACTATTGCAAGGCAGGCTCACTCTCTATGAACCTAATGAAAGCATCCTTAGTACAACTCCAGCAGCAGACAGGACAAGGATGATCAGCATCTCATCCTACTCTTACATGTTTTAGATGTCTTTAGTCAGATATCTGTTGTAAAAGATTTTTGTTTGGGGGCGGAGCCAAGATAGCGGAGTCAAAAGGTGACTCTCTGCATCCTCCTCCGAACTTCTCTCAAATCAACAATAAAATAAGCCTCTGAACTGATCTTCAAGTCAACGAATCAGGAAATATTTGGATACTGCTTGCAGATATCTCTGAAAAACTTCACATCAGGTTTGTCTAGCTCGGACAGAGGGATAAACAGAGGACTCTGGTGTCAGAGAACTCTGGTGTAGGCCGGAAGTGAAGGTGGGACTCAGCTCAGCTCAGCTCAGCTCAGACTGGCAAAAAACTCCAAACTCCAAACTCCAAACACCTGGAGTTTATCTGAGGCACTCGGGACACTCTGCCCTGATTGGGGACAGGTGTTCTGGCAAACTTGCCTTGTTTAAGGAGTAATTCGCACTAGTCCTAGCCCCCACCGGCCCAGCACCTTAAATTAATTCGCCGAAGTGCCCCAGGGCAAAATCTTCAGCTGGCCGTTTCAGCCGCCATTTTTTTTCCCTACCTTAAAGAGATATCCACGCTGTCTAAAAAAAAATGAAGAGACAAAAGAGAGCTCTCACCATAGACAGCTTTTATAAAGAGAAACAAGAGAAGACCCCAGATCCAGAGGTTCCTTTAGACAAAACTCCAGAGGAAATCAGCAAGGATCATCAATGGTCCCCTTTTCAAAAGGCCTTTCTGGAAGATTGCTTAAAGAACCTAATAAAAGAGCTGGAGGATAAATGGGAAAATAAATTGAAATTAGTGCAAGAAGGATACAATATCTTGCAAGAAGGATATGATGCCCTGCAAAAGAGATATGAAAAAGACACCAATCTATTGAAAAATAAAATTAGTGAAGTGGAAAAAGAGTGCAATGAACAAAAAAATTCAATTGGCCAGTTACAAATGGAGCTTAAAAAGGTAACTGAAGAAAACAACATTTTAAAAATAAGAATTGAACAAATGCAAGTGAATGACTCAATAAGACTTCAAGAGTCAGTCAAACAAAAACAAAAAAATGAAAAATTAGAAGAAAATATGAAATATCTCCTAGGAAAAACAATTGACTTGGAAAATACATCTAGGAGAGACAATCTAAGGATTATTGGACTTCCTGAAAGCCATGATGAAAAAAAGAATCTAAACACTATCTTCCAGGAAATCCTGAAAGAAAACTGCCCTGAGATTGTAGTATCAAAGGGCAAAATCACCATTGAAAGAATTCACCGATCGCCTCCTGAAAGAGACCCCAAAATTAAAACCCCAAGGAATATCGTGGCTAAATTTCAGGACTATAGCACCAAGGAACAGATTCTGCTAGCAGCTAGAAAGAAACAATTCAAATACTGAGGATCAATAATTAGAATCACACAGGATCTGTCAGCCTCCACATTGAAGGATCAAAGGGCCTGGAACCAGATATTCCGAAGGGCAAAGGAACTTGGATTACAGCCAAGAATATCCTATCCAGCTAGAATGAGCATTATCCTCCAGGGAAGAAGATGGTCATTCAATGATATAGGTGAATTTCACCTATTTCTAATGAAAAGACCAGATCTGAACAAGAAATTCGACATCCAAACACAGAACTCAAGAGATACATAAAAAGGTAAAAAGGAAAAGATTTTTGTTTTATGTAGTTGGAGATTTTGTTATTTGTTTTGCAGTATTTGGAACTTATTTTTAAAGTTTTAAAGTTTTTATGAATCAACATTATATTCTGATGATTGTGGTTAACACTTGGACCTGTGCTTTAAGCACAACTCTTCTCTTGTTTATGGTGACAAGGACCTGGTCCTTATTAGTCATCCAAAAATGATGGATTTTCACAAAAAATATGCATGCCTTAGTCATTTTTTTCTGCTAATATCTTGTTGATGCTGCCCAGGAAGGCATTTACTTTCACCTTTGGATCATTTTTGTTTTGATGTTCAGTCATTTTTCAGTTATGTCTGACACTGATCCCATTTGGGGTTTTCTTGGCAAAAATATTGAAGTAGTTTACCATTTTGTTCTCCAGGTCATTTTATAGATGAGGAAACTGAGGCAAACAGTGACTTGACCAGGGCCCCACAGCTATTAAGTGAATGAGACTGAATTTGAACTCAGAAGATTAGTCTTCCTAACTCCAGGCTTGAAATTCAAAATATCTACATGTCACCTACCTTCCCATTCAAAGCCATCTATCTTTGAATCTTAGTCATTTCACATGCTCCATACAGAGGTCAATCACTTTTGGTAATTGTTTATTAAATCTAATAGTAAGTACCTGTTATCAGCTTTTACTATTACTTGATAATACCTTATTCCAAAAGTATTTCCATAGATTTTTCACGTTTGCTATGTGCTCTAAGAATGTCTATCAATTCTCTTCCTACTTTTTGGCAAGGAAATAAATGTTCTCATATTTCCCATTCAGCTCTGTAAAATCATATACATAAAAGATACATACATGCTAAATTGGAAGTAATCTTAGAGGGATGGTACTAGCAATAAAGGAGAGGAAGGCAAGAAAGGCCTCCTGCAGAAAGTGTTATTTGAGCTGAGTCTTGAAGGAAGTCAGGGAAGCTAGAAGGCAGGGATGGAGAAGAAAGAGCATTCCAGTATTTAGCAGAGTGCCAGATACATAGTAGAGGCTTAAGAAATATGTATTGTATTACATTGTATTGTATTGTATTATACTACGTCATATTGCATTACATTGTATTATATTGTATTGCACTGCATTGCATTGCATTACATTGTATCATATTCTCTTGTATCTTTTCTTTTTGTTAGTAAAGCTTTTTATTTGCAAAACATACCTATGGGTAATTTTTTAACATTGACCCTTGCAAAGCTTTCCATTATAAATTTTCCCCCCTAACCCCCACCCCTCCCCTAGATGGCAACATGTTAATTATGTTAAAATACTTGACAAATTGAATATGTGTATACATATTTCCACGCTTATCTTGCTGTGCAAGAAAAATTCGATCTACAAGAAAAAAAATCTGACAAGGGAAACAATGCAAGCAAACATCAATAGAGAGCATGAAAATATTATGTTGTGGTTCACATTCATATCCCTCTCCCTGGGTAAATATGGCTTTCTTCATCACTGAACAGTTGGAACTGGTTTGAAACGTTTCATTGTTGAAGAGAGCCATGCCCATCAGAATTGATCATCACATAGTCTTCTTGTTGCCGTGTATAATGATCTTCTGGTTCTGCTCATTTCACTCAGAATCAGTTCATGCATCTCTTGTATCTTTTCATATTATATTATATCATATTGTAGGCATGGGAGACTGCCAGTGAAAAAGTGAGTGGGGGGAAACCCAGGAAGTTGGATGTTGGTCTGTTTGACTTAGTCTAGTGTATTTTGTCTTGGGGAGGTACCAGAATATAAAGGAGCACCCCTTTTAATTCTGTCTGCATCAGGCTAATCATTATTGTATTCAGACTAGGGCTGACTTGTCGCTTTGTGCTTTTCCTATACATTTCTTACTCTAGAGTCATAAAGTTTCATCAGATTGCTTTGGATACCAACCTAATCAGTGGTATTTCCAGAGTTTAATTGCTCAGCATTTCAGGAATGCTGCCACGCCTTCACAGCCACCCCAGAAGTCTTAGGACTTACAAAGCCCTACTGCACATCAACCACAATCTAATTTTCCCATTATGCTTTGCCCTAAAATATGGACAATGGGTTGGGCTTTGAGAGGGTTGCTATTAATATTATTGTTGTTAATTATTTTTATATTATTTACTGAAACAATTCATTATAGATATTGATGCTATCAATATGGCTATTACAGCTGCCCCATTGTCCTTTAGTCTCAAGTCCCATGAATTAAGGAGAGTAAAAAATCAAAAAACAAACATAAACCCCACTAACTACAGCATGTTGAAGAAGCTGCTTCTGAGAGTGCATGAAACCTGAATTTGAAATATATTAGCGTTGCACCTGATACATAGTAAGTCCTTAAATAAATGCTTGTTGATGGTGATTTTGATGATAGATGTACTATCTTGAGAAGGCATTCAGAACCACAATCATTGTCCACACTGACCAATAAACCAGAGAAGGGTCCAGAAGTTTACTCACTATCAGATCAATTGGACCTTATTTTTCAATAGTTTCAAATTAGTCATCACTTTCATTCCTGGACATTGAAATCTATAAGTTATTACCCAGGCATAAAAACCCAGATTTGCTAGACAATGGTTCAGGGGTGCCTAAGGACTCTTCTCTAGACTATAAACTTCATAGTTTATTCCAACCAGAATCATTGGACCCAAGTCACTAGTTGCAGGCCCAGAACACAGACACTTTGGGCCCAGTTCCCTCCCATTTAAGCAAAGAGCATCAAAAGGAGGGTTGGTCTTAGATGGGCTTTTGCAGATCAGCTTGCATACACATACATGTAGATACATATATGTGCACATGTGTGTGAGTATCCCTTTTTTGGCAAGGGCTGATTAATGGTTATCTTTTTTTGCTAAGACAGCCCAGTTGTAGACCACAGGGGCCTGTTTTATGTGCTATTCATGGTTGCCTATGACTTCTGATCTTGATTACTATATTTTTTCAACCATTATGTTCTATCATGAGAAATGTGTGCCTAGGCTAAAAAGCTAGTGGGTTAGTCAGTAGGCCTACCCAAATCCTTGCTAACTCTCTCATGCTCTGCCTTTAGAGAAAGTTACTTTAGGTCATTGACTTCTTTTTGATGATCTGTGAAGTTCTTGAGGTTTTATGATGATGATTCATGCTAAAATTATTTTAAAACACCTTAATAAATAATTACTCAATTACATTACAACTATGTGTATCCCATTTAAAAATAGGTTTCATGACTATGGAAAAATAAAATTTTTTATTTTAGGATCATGTGAGTTTAAAATTTGAGGTTTTTTGGAAAAAGCTGTCATTATAGTTATTATAAGCACATAATGAATAAATGTAAAAGATTATTTTGAGTAATGTATTAAATTACCCCAGAGGATCACAACATATATTTTTGTTGTTGTTGAAAGGAGTTGACAGGACATAAGCATTGCAAATCACTGTTTAAGATTGTATCACTGCCCTGCTCCTTTGCCAGGATCAAATGAAGTACTATTTGTAAAGCACTTGTCACAGTGCCTGGCACATAGCGGATATGTAATAAATGATCATTTACTTTCCTCTTCTCTTTCCAAGGGTACAATTCTACTCTGACTAAGATATTTTATTCTTTCCATGTATTATATTTCTTATCACAAACAAGGCTGTCCCTTCATCTATTTCTGAAAGAAATTTTCAGGCTTCCTGGCCTTCTCTCCCATATTAGCTCTGATGAAATCATCCAGTTTAGCTCACATTTCTAGTCTACTCATTTCACAACTTTTCAAATATCAATTCACTTTTTAATAACTAGCCTCCTTGTGACCTCTGCTTTGTTCTTCTATCCTGCAGTTCAACCCCGATATGTACTTTCTTTAAATGGTGTGTGAACTCTTTGAGAATAGAAACTACTCTTCATATCTTCAGCACTTAGTATAGTGCTTGGTACTTATACAACTATTAATAAATTATAATAAATAAATTTATTATAATTTACAGTCTATTGGTCCTATAAATCATAAACTGAATCCTACAATTTTTCCACCAATGCTATAACTTTGTGATATTATGCATAGTTGAGAAAGCTAAAATTGTTCCATTTTGCTTTAATTTCTCTATTCATCGTGCCATCTAGCTTCCCATATACCCTGAGAATAATCCAAATAGTGTTAAACAGGAGAACAGTTGCCATTGCTCTCTTTGAGAATCTTCACGAGTAGTAGATTAGATGTGACTAGGCATCTACAACTTCTGGACCATCATTACTACTTAGAAAATGGCACAGAGGAAAGATGGTCCATTCTTCATTTTTCAAGTGTGAATCCTTTTGTCTACCAACTTAAATTATCTATTTTCCCTGTGGCCATCCCATGTTCTACTGCTTTTTGCTATGACAAACTTACCTCAACTTTGAACCACATCAAGTCCGTTATCCATTAACACTGATGACAGATGAGCAAGAAGAATACATAATACAGTACAGCCTTGACTTTCATGACACTGATCAGAGATGGGCAGGGAAGAATTTCCTTAATTCTTACAAGCTTTGGGACCATATCACTACCTTATGAACTGGTTATTGGCCTGAGGATAGGATACAGAAAATCAGTATTTAATGTGTGTGCTCTATGGAGTCCTTCTTGAGAGAAAGATAGTATAGAAACTTAACTCAATGTGGTCATATCAGTAGGAGGAAAGATCTGGGACCACATAAGTTCTAGCATCAATTTTAATTTCAGAAGAAAATGGCATATGGTCCTGGCAAGCTGTTGGGCAAAATTTTAGCTTTCCTGCTCTCTGAATTTCAAATCCTTAATCTTCTGCAAGTTTCCTTGGCTTTGATTTCTGATCCATCCTTTTGTCAGTTCCTTGAAATCTCACTGGTAAATTACCAACCTGGCCTTTGGTTTGCATCTTCCCTCTTTCCCTTCTTCAGTCTTGATTCTCCATGGTTCTGGCAAGCATTACCTTTTCCTACACTGACCTAGGGATTTCTCTAATTACAGGCATGATCTACTAATTGAGTAACCCTGTCAAAAAGGGAAATAAGGTTGCTCAGGCATGACCTGTTCAGTTTTATAGTTGTCTTTATAAAGGTCAGTTTTATGTTTAGATGAATTAATTCTCAAGTATTAAGGAGTTTGTTATTATTGTAATAGGATTTTCATTTTCAATACATATTGTTTTAAACAAATAAAAAATGTCAAACAAAAAGCCTCATGCTTTTAACTTTGAATAACAACAAAACGAAGTAAACTATCTCATGTGCTTAAAGCAGAGCCTGTTACATTTGTTGTGGTTATTGTCATGTTGTTTTAGTGATGTATGATTCTTCATGACCTCATGTTGAAGTAGTTTGCCCTTTCCTTCTTCAGCTCATTTTACAGATGAGGAAACTGAGTTAAAAATGGTTAAGTGTTTTGACTATGGTCACACAGCTAGTAAGTGACTGCGGCCAAATTTGACTCAAGTCTTCTTGACTCCAAGTCTGACATTATACACTGTGCCATCTAGCTGCCCTGAACTTGTCACATAATAGGTACTTAATAAATTTCTATTGACTATATATGGTGCTTCTACTTGTATGAGTACATGTTCTTTCCTTCAATAGAATGTAAGCTCCTTGAGGACAGGAGGCTTTTCATTTTTTTCTTTATATTCTCAGAGTATAATACAGTATGTGGCATATAGTATGTACTTAATAAATGTTAGTTTCTTAAATCATTGATGTACCATTCCTGCCTCTGGAGGAAGTCATGCATATTACACTTCAGTGCATCCCAGTGATTGATAACATCTGTATCATTGCATTGGTAATAATAGAGGGGGATGGCTAAAGCCAATGGCCTGGAAACATTGCTATTCTAAGGAGTCTTGGGTTCAGAATCTTGAATTCTCTCCATTAGGGTCTGAGGGAGATAGTATTCAAGGTAGATGGTGTGGTTTAACTTGCCCAGCACATAATGCCTCCTATGTCTCCTTCAGAGTGCCTTTTGATAATTCAACTAGCCTGGTTTGCCTGTCCTGTGTTTATCCAACCATTATGGTTGTCATTTGGTGATCTTGAAAATTTTACTAGAAAGGTACAAGACCTGGTAGGTATTTTACCAAATTTTGAGTTTAGACAAAGATGGATATGATGATCATTTAAGTAGATTTAGAAATCAGTTGAGAAAATTTCAAATTTTGGTAATTTATTAAAGACTGCCACCTAAGACATGGAAGACATCATCAGTATGAGTGAAGGAAATGTCCATATCTTTGGAAACAATGGAAGTAAATAAAGGTTCCCCAGAGAAGTTAGAGCAAGAAGTGATTAGAGATGGAAGGCCATCTCACATATTTGATCCTGGAGGAAAGAAGGCTAGGCTGCCTAAATACAGAATAGGCTTATTTTTGAATGTTTTTATTGTTGTGAGAAAAGCATCTTATAATCCTTAAAGTACAAGATAAATGAGAGTTGTTATCATCATAATCATCATTTCTTTTGTTATTTTAATCATAAGAAGTCAGAAGAGGACAGCAGCTAAATAGTAAAATTCTAATTCTGTCTGTCCATCTTGAAGCCTAGTGCTGTTTGTTTGCTTTATTCCTTTTGATTTGATTTTTTTGCTCAGCATAAAAAAATATAAAAAATACATTTAGAAGAATTGTTCACATTTAACCTATATCAGATTGCTTGCTGTCTTGGGGAGTGGGGGGCAGAAGAGGAAGAAAAATTTGGAACACGAGGTTTTGCAAAGGCTAATATCGAAAACTTTGTGCATCTATTTGGAAAAATAAAATACCATAAGAAAGATTGAAAAAAATCTTTCAGAATCCTCTCTAGTTCCTTTGACACCTTGGAGAGGTGTCTTTGGAAGATATAGATTCCCTTCAGCCCAGGACATCTAGTATTTCTGAGATTAGGGATCTGTGATGGAAGCAAGTCATCTTCAACTCAAGGCTACCACCAGTCCCAGGTTGAGAGATCTTTAGTGACCTAAATAGAACAAATTATTTTGCTTGGAATGAGAAAGACATTTTAGTCCAATGGATGATTCAATAGAATGAAAACCCAGAATGTGAGAGTGTTCTTCTGTGTAATTAGAAATATATTACTCCCCTTTGATTCACCTTACTTTAGCTTCTCCTCATCTGTAGACTAAGATGACAAAAATAACTCTCCTCAAAGAATTGCTGAAAGAAATTTATATGATTATAAAACACTTTACAAAATGTAAAATCCTATCTAAATGGCATTTTTCCCCAGCGCTTTGCCAATTGTAATAAATCACAACACTAAAAGTGGTTTCTATCTTTATTTTCCCACAGCAGTCCATTCAGCATTGGAACACTGATGGGGTTATTTGCATGTTTGGGAATCTATTTCCTGTTATCTGAATAATACTGGCAACCAAAGAAGTTTAACAGATATTCTCCAATTAGCCTCCACAAAAACCTTGCAGAGTAAAATGTATTTCAAATATCCATTTTAGAAAGGTCAAGAATTGACTCAAGTCTTTCTGCCAATGGGCTCAGATGGGAATAAAATTTAAGTCTATTGAAGACAAGGCTCTTCCTTTTTCTTAACCTTCTGATTCCTGCAGAGGGTTTAGGTAAGAAATTCGTGACTGAGTGTTTAAGTGCCCACTTGTGAATTTGGGGCATAAACAGTGTAAAATTAATTATGAAAAAAGAGAAACTACTGCTTTTTCCAGTTAACAAGAAAATTGGATTGGCAAGTTTGAGTTCACAATGCAATACATTCTAGTTTGCACAGCCCCTACTTAGCAAGTTTATGGACTTTATAAATCTAGATTGGTAGAATCTAGACTGAGAATGCAAACTATTAACACACAAATGACCAGTTGACTATTTGAAAAAGTATTTTAAAATCCCCAGTCAAACCACTTTGTATCCATCAAACATGATGAATACTATATTTGACAAATGAAACCACTAACAAGGGGGAAATCAGGTCACATCACATAGTTTTAAATACTAAATGTAAGTAGAAAGTGATTTTAATGAGGGCAGAGACAGTTTTCTCTTTGTCTCTCCTCAGCACCCAGCACAATTCCTGATATTGAGTAGTGGTTTTTTTTTTTTGTTTTTTTTTTTGGCAAAGCTTCTGAAATGGCTTGCTATTTCCTTCTCCAATTTATTTTACAGATGAGAAAATAGAGGTAAACAGAGGTAAATGACTTCTCCAGGGTCACACAGCTAGTAAGTGTCTGAGTTCAAATTTGAACTCAGAAATATGACTCCAGGTCCAGCACTTTTATCACATAACTGCACATAGTTGTTTATTAAATGTTTGTTGAATTGTTTCAAATAGTTCAGGTATGTCCTAATAACAGGAACAGGGAATGATCCTGTGATTTCATTGGTATACAAAACTGCTGGCTGAGAAAACTCCCCTTCCTGCCATCTTCTTCCTTTCCCCCCACTGTAGGCAAAATGTACCTTTTTGGCAGTTAATAGTTTTAGAATACAAAGTTTAAGTAACTTTTCCAAGTTGACAAAACCAATATGTGTTGGAAGCAGTATTTAAACCCTGGTCTCGATGATTTCAAAGCTAGTTCTCCATTCACAGTACCAGTGGTAGCTAACTCAAATAGAAATGGGTCTGCTAAGGAGTACATAAGAATCTGTACAGGCCACATATTGACTCAGAAAACTATATATTAGTATTTTCTATGTTATATTTTTGTTAAATATTTTCCAATTAATTTAGTTGGGCATAATTGAGCCATATGTTGGGGCACTTAATACTATACCATGCTTCTTTTTAGGTATATTATTATAGTTGCTGTAGTTGTGACTACAAAAGGCCATTAAATGTAAATGAATCTCTTAGCCAACATTTTATTAAAATAATATTAGCAATGACAATGACAACAATAATACATTTTCATGCTGTTTTATATAGTTTGTCAGGAGCTTTCATCATATCAAGCCTGTGAAGTAGATAATACAAGTGTTATTTTTCCATTTTATAATTGAATAAACTGAGGCTTATATTGGTTAAGTGAGTCTCTTTCCTCTTTAGCATATTTCCCAAGCACCCTAATTTTAAAAACTCAACTATTATCAGTTATATGGGCAATTAGATGGCATAGTATATAGAGTGCCAGGTCTGGAGTCAGGAAAACTCATTTTTATGAGTTCATGTCCAAATTCACACTTAACTAGCTATGTGACCTTGATAAATCATTTAACCCTGTTTGCCTCAGTTTCTTCATCTGTAAAATAAGTTGGAAAAGGAAATGACAAAATAATCCAGCATCTTTACCAAGAAAATTTCAAAGTGCATCACAAAGAGGCAGATATGACAGAACAACTACAAGCATCAGTTATTCTCTTGTAGCCTGAACTATATGCTTTACTCTAATGAAAGATTTTGAGGGAAAACACCACTAGAACTTAAGAAAGTAATAATTTTAGAATTCTAGAACACTGTTCTAGCATTTAGCACAGTTCCTGGCACATAGTAATTGCTTTATAAATGTTTATTGATTTACTTTTCATTTGAAGACCAATGTAAGTTTTTATTTTTAATACTATAATCCCTTTATTTCTCCCTTAAAAGGAGGGAAGGTGCAATGGCTCAAATGATTTATGATGGACATAATCCTCAGGGCTATGAGCTCTCAGAGTCTTCAAATCTCACATTAGGAGATTTGATATGGAAAACTGAAGAGATGGAAATTCAACTCCAACTAGGGCATACACATATACACATACACACACACATACACACACACACAAATGTCAAAAGATTAACCAGAATAGATTCCAGAAAGAGAAGCTATTCTTATAGGTTTCTTATACCCATGCCAACTAGTCAATATTTTGAGGAGCTCTCTCAGATTCTAGTATCATTTGGTTGGCTTTGTCAATATCTAGAAACCAGCTGAACTGAGAGATAGTTTCCTTTAACTGGGTCAACTGGCAGTAACCAGAGATTAAAACTAGTCTGGGTATGCTTATTAAGACTCTTTATTGTTCATCTGGATTGACAGGTTTTTTTCCCCTTACCTCTCAACTCATGATGGGCCTGAAGTAGACAGCCCATATGTACTGGGTTTATTTCTTTAAGGAAAGGATCATGTAACCCCTCCCCTGACTCCCACCCCATTCAGTAAACTTCATTGGCGACCTAATAATCCTAAACAGAAATATAAATATGATATCTATAAGTAAGATAGATAGATTATAAATATTCATATTATGGATATAAAATATATTTTAAAAATTTTGTTTGGCATTTTAAGTCTTTTACCATCTGGCCCTTTTTCACTTTTAAAAAGTCTTCTTAAACTTTATTCCCTTAACATATTATAGGATCTATTTTCTTTCCCTTGAATACAGTGCTTATCTCCCATATCTGGGCCTTTGCACTGATTATTTCCCATGTGTGAAATGCTCCCCCCCCCATCTCTGCCTCCTGTCTTTCTCCAATATTCAGTACAAATTACACTGTCTCCAAGAAGCCTTTCTGGGTCCACCTCTCCTTTCTACGTTTCCTTCCCCATTCTTGGTCCTATTCCCCATTCTAGGTTCCCCTTCTTTTCAAGGTCCTTTCCCTTTCTGGGTCCCCCTTCCCTTTGTAAATCCTTTTCCCCTTTCAAGGTTGCCTTCCCCTTTGTTGATCCCTTTTCTTTCTTGCGCCTTTTCTCTCAGATTGCCTTTGATTTCTGTAATATTTATCTTGAAAGTACAATTTTATTTACAATTAGAATGTGAACTTTTTGTGGTCAGGGATCATATTTTTGCCTTTTCCCTTTTGTATCCTCATCACTTAGCATTTAATAAGTGTTTTATTGACTGACTAACTAAACTGTTATTTCGTTGGCACAGGATGAGGAAACTTCTAGCAGTGTAGTTTAGAATTATCACTGCCACTTACAGTTTTAGAGATTTATCTTCATGTATATGTCAGAGATGGGACTTGGGAAAGAATGACTTATCTAGAACGTTTATCATTCTGGAAAAGTAAAAATTTTTTGGTTCCTCACTTTATACCAGAGAAATAATTTGAATTATTATGCTATTAAAATAATATGTTAATATATAATATTATGCATAGATTTTATGCATTTTAGGGTTTCTAAGCCTTTTCTATGTCATTTGTTGACCTTCATGTATCATTTGTGGCTTCCACAAAACTCCCCCCATGCCATTTAATTTCTTTTTTAAAAATAATAGCTTTTTATTTTCAAAATATATGCGACATTCACCCTTGCAAAACCTTGTGTTCCAAATTTTTCTCCCTCCTTTCCCTCCACCCCTTCCCCTAGACAGCAAGTAATTCAACGTGCCATTTAATTTCTTATGCCCATTGAGACATATTGATACTGAAATAGGGAAATCATGATGTGGATAACTCTAGCGGGATGGAGGGTAGCCACAAGGTTGGAGAACTGATGGAAGCTTAGAGAGATTCTGGAAACTAACCTTGGCACTCAGTGAACTATTCTGCACTATATGTTTTTTACTTACTAGAAGAGGGTTTATTGTTAAAGGACCCTGACTTAGGTGATCTGAGCTCTCCCTCATTAACTATGTGATCTTGGATGAGTCATTTAACCTTGATGGACCTTAACTTCCTATCTACTAAATGAGAAAACTAGGACAAATGATTTCCAGAGTTCGTTCCCCTCAGAAATTCTATGATCTATGATCTAGTTGTCTATGAAAGGCTCTGAGTTCATTAGAGGCTGGTTCTATGCAGAAAGCAACTGCTGATGCCGTGCCAGAATGCAGAATAGTATTGAAACCCGATGATGATGTTTGATTTAAAAGGGTTATTTTTATTTCTGCGATTTGTGTGTGTATGTGTGTGTGTGTATGTGTGTGTGTGAGTGTGTGTGTGTATGCTGCCACACTGTTGCCTTCAGACATGCTACTCATGACAGAGAGAACCTGACAACATGACGGGCAGAATGGCTCTTGGTTCAGATGTAGCTCTGGGGTCAGAATTAGCTCAGGGATGAGTGGCCAACCAGGAAATCTGAGTTGAAAGATGAAATGATGGGATTGTTGTCCCCTTGGGCAGTTAGTTTGGTCTCCGGTGGCTTTCAGAGGCTTTCCCAGCACCTCCTGCTGGCTAACCCACATAGGAAGGGAGGGAAAGGTTGTCTTTAGGAGCAGAAATACAACTTGTATGTGGGTGGTTCCATGTGGGGCCATTGATGCAATCAGACAACTGAATTGGCTGGGTATTTTTTACTAAACAATAGGCTATTTTAATAACAAATTGACCTATCAAAAATTCTTTTTCAAAATTGAAATATTCTTTTAGAATATGAAAAGTATAACTGATATTAATATAATGCTTTAAGGGCTGAAAGGCAAAATATATACATATATACATTTTATATGTGTGCTTATATATACACATATAATTGCTAACACCCTGGATATATGCACAAACACACACGCATATATAATCTCCTAGCTACCATTTATATTGTGCTTTCGAGTTTGGAAATCACTGCAAACATGATCTCATTTTATCTTCATAACAATCTTGAGAGATAGATGCTCTTATCCCTATTTTACAGATGATACAGATGAGGAAACTGAGGCTTAGAGAGTTTAAATGACTTGTCCATGATCATACAGAAACAACTAAGTTTTGCAGTGAAGAGAGTGCCAGTTCTGAAGTCAGGCAGATTCATCTTCATAAGTTCAAATAAGACCTTTAACACTTACTAGCTATGTGATCTTGAACAAATGATTGAATCTTGTTTGCCTCAATGTTCTTGTCAGTAAAATGAGCTGGAAAAGAAAATGGCAAAGCACTCCAGTGTTTTTAACAAGAAAACTCTCAAAATGAGGTCACAGAGAGTCTGAAATGACTCAACAATAACAACCAGGTCATACCACCAGTAATACTATTCTGCCTCTTCATAACAGTTTAAACTAAATGGGTTCTAATTTTCAGACGAAGAAATTGAAACTATTTCTGGTCACATGAAAAGGTGCTCCAAATCACTATTGATCAGAGAAATGCAAATTAAGACAACTCTGAGATACCACTACACACCTATCAGATTGGCTAAAATGACAGGAAATGATAATGATAACTGTTGGAGGGGATGTGGGAAAACTGGGACACTGATACATTGTTGGTGGAACTGTGAATGGATCCAACCATTCTGGAGAGCAATTTGGAGCTATGCTCAAAAAGTTATCAAACTGTGCATACCCTTTGACCCAGCAGTGTTTCTACTGGGCCTATATCCCAAAGAAATTTTAAAGGAGGGAAAGGGACCCACATGTGCAAAAATGTTTGTGGCAGCCCTTTTTGTAGTGGCAAGAAACTGGAAATTGAAAAGATGCCCATCAATTGGAGAATGGCTGAATAAATTATGGTATATGAATGTTATGGAATATTATTGTTCTGTAAGAAACGACCAACAGGAGGATTTCAGAGAGGACTGGAGAGACTTGCATGAACTGATGCTGAATGAAATCAGCAGAACCAGGAGAACATTATGCACGGCAACAAGACTATACGATGATCAATTTTGATGGACATTGTTCTCTTCAACAATGATGTGATTCAAACCAATTGTTCAGCGATGAAGATAGTCATATACATCCAGAGAGAGGCCTGTGGGAACTGAGTGTGAACCACAACACAGCATTTTAACGCTTTCTGTGAATATTTCCCTGCATTTT
The DNA here is from genome assembly GCA_023553655.1 of Myrmecobius fasciatus. Taxonomy (NCBI): domain Eukaryota; kingdom Metazoa; phylum Chordata; class Mammalia; order Dasyuromorphia; family Myrmecobiidae; genus Myrmecobius; species Myrmecobius fasciatus. The sequence continues at coordinate 90,717 of JAJPUD010007162.1, read as the reverse complement.
GTTTTCCTTCTTAGGTTGTTTTTTCTTCTTCTCTTTCTAGATCTGATGTTTCTTGTGCAGTAAGATAACTGTATAGATATGTATACATGTATTGTATTTGTCATATAATTTATCCTATTTAGCATGTATTAGATTACCTGTCATTTAGGGGTGGGGGTGGGGGGAAGGAGGGGAAAAGATTGGGAAAAAAAGTTTTTGCAAAGGTAAAAAAAATAAACTAAATGGGTCCTATAAAAATGTATTTTTAAATGTTTATGGGGAAAAGAAAGGTCAAACACTTCTAATGTAATACAAAGCAATCCAAGGAATGAGGCAATTGGGAGTTAAGTGACTTGCTCAGGGTCACACAAGTAGTGTTAAGTGTCTGACGCTGGATTTGAATTCAGATGCTCCTGAATCTGGTGTTGGTGGCTCTATTGACTGCACCATTTAATTTCCCCCAGGAGCATTTATTAAATATCTACTTTGGATTAGTTGCTGAGGATAGAAATACAAAAATGAGATAGTCTTTGCTCTCAAGGTTGCTGGGTTTACAAGAAACTGAACACAGCTGAATTTGCCAACTTTTTCATTGTTTCCCATGGCACTTGGCACTGTGGTAGGCACATAGTGAAGGCTCAATAAATAGTTGCTAAATTCAAATTAATTGGCCCCAGTTGATTGACATGATCAGGGGAGATAGAGCAGTTGAAATGTGAGAGCAGGAGACTGGACCCTGCTGCCAAGATCCCCAGTGAGACCATAGCTTCTCAATCTTTCTCTCAGTAGATTGCTCAGTAGATGATTACAAAGACAGAGAGACCCCAGGCTTCTGGGCTGGTGTTCCCTAAGATGGTCTCACTGTTGTGCTGCTAGTGCTGAATATGACAATATGAGAGAGAACAAGAAAAGCAATACCTTCTGATGGCAGGGCAGCATGGCTTTGGAGAGTCTCTGATGACTTTTCTTGCACATCTAGGTTTATTGAGGATGTTTCTGGGAAAGTCATATGTATTGGACCCTACAATTAAGAGGCTTAAGATCTTGAGTACAGAGTCCACCAAAGGGCAATAATTGGTAGCTTCTTCCCCAATTGATAAATAGTTAAAGGATATGAACAGACAATTTTTAGATGATGAAATTAAAGACATCTATAGTTATATGAAAAAATGCTCTAAATCACTATTGATTAGAGACATGCAAATTAAAGCAACTCTGAGGTACTACTGTACATCTTGCAGATTGGCTAAGATAACAGGAAAAGATAATAATAAATGTTGGAGGGGATGTGGGAAAACTGGGACACTAATCCATTGTTGATGGAATTGTGAAATGATCTGATCATTCTAAAGAGTAATCTGGAACTATGCCCAAATGGCTATAAAACTGTGCATACCCTTTGATTCAGCAGTGTCTCTACTGGGTTTGTATCCCCAAAGGATCATAAAAAAGGGAAAAAGACCTACATGGACAAAACTCTCATGACTTCAAATGTGGCTTCAGACATTTACTAGCTTGACTTTGGGCAAGTCACAACCTCATTTGCTTCCATTTTCTAATCTGTGAAATGAGCTAGAGAAGATATGGCAAACCACTCCATTATATTTGCCAAGAAAAACCCAAAGAGGGTCATGAAGAATCAGACATGATTAACATGACTCAATAACAATGGGTTTTCTCTAGCTCTATCCCCTTAACATATAGTGCCTAGAACTGAACAGAATAATTCAGATGTGTTCTGATCAGGGCAGGATACAATGGGGATATCACCTCCTTATTCCTGGAAGAACACCAAAAAGAAATTTGGGACAGACTCTTTCATACCCTTTACCAATCAGTTATTTTGAGTCTCTAGGATTCAATTCCTGTTACAAGAAGAATCTGTTACATTATACTGGGAGTTTAGATATAATGCACTAACTGTATAGTGCAAAATGTCATTATATGGGACAACTTAGAGTTTGATGTGCATATCTAGGGTTTCTTTTTATCAGGATCAACTTCTTTCCCTTTGGCCCCCAATAAACCGAACCAGACATTATGCATTTTATCTCAAAATGCATCTAGTTTCCTTTCTTTAATTGGTTCCATAATGTTTCCTATGTTATGAAGTTTCCCATTTCTCCCTCTTCAGTGTTTTTATTTTAGATCAGTCAAAGTAGATCAGGATGATGTCAGGAGTAACGTTTTTGTACTTAAGGTAAGCTCTATAAACTGCCATTGGGATGATTAACATCAAGCATCCTCAAACCAAAATTTCAAGACAAATTCTATTGGAGAGGGATGGAAGACAAATCTTAGGATACTTTATTTAGTTCCTTCAGCAGTGAAGACTCCAAGATAAAACTAGGCTGTATCAGTGAGTGTAGCAAGGGAGTTAAGTTGTAGTATGGAAGAAGCATATGGCATTTGGTTGCTTCCTATTTTAAATATTCCTATTCTTTCAGTGCTATCTTAAGTTAATTTTTGAAGCAATTGAAGTATAGTCAACTTAAGGATAAACCACTGTTCACGCTGGTGTGGTTACAATTGTGGTAGATGATGAAGGATGTTCTATCCAAGAAATCTCCATCTACTTAGTAAGAGAGGCTGATTGACAGTCTATAGATCTGACTACCATTTGGGTTATAGCCCAGAAAAAGGAGAGTGATGTTTCAAAAAAAAAGTAGTCCTGAGCTATTTTGATGGAAACATTTCCCTATTCAGAAAAAGAGAAAGAAGAAATACTGACATGAAGAAATCCTTTGGTGGTTATGGTGCATCTCATGTTCTCTGTATGAGAAATGATATTCTATTACATTCCCATGTGAATCCAGAAATTCTGAAGAAAAAAAATGAATTTATTTTCAAGGAAGAAAACTTTGAAATCTGTCTTCCTTTTACCCTCTTTTTTTCTTTTTCCAGTGGAAACCCACATTGTACTGTCTTTGCAGAGCTACTTATAGCAATATCTCACAGAAGGTTCCTAGAAACTGAAGGAAATGGGGAGAAGAGAGAAAAAGGAAAAGAAAAAAATTGAAGAAAATAAGAGAGAGAAAGGGAGAGAGAGAGAGAGAGAGAGAGAGAGAGAGAGAGAGAGAGAGAGA
>JAJPUD010007162.1:41225-86225 GCA_023553655.1 Myrmecobius fasciatus | reverse complement strand
TATCTTCTTGGCTTTTATTACTTTTTATTAGAATTAAAAGCATTCTATTAATTTTCAAACTTGTAACCATAAAGCACAATACAGTCATGTCTGTACCATCTAAAATTGTGAAAAATATTTTCACACAGAAGTAAATGGGGTTTTGCCAACCATGGTCTGTTCCAATAACATGGTACTGGTCTTTCATTTCAGTCAGATTTCTTTCCTTTGATCAAAGAATTTCCCCCTCATCTTCTAAAGCTACAACTTCATTATTTTCTGATATCTCTCAAAGGGCCTTCATTCTTACTGTGGTGATCTTTATACAAGGTTATAGATGGTTGATAGGGTCAACCAATAGCTGGTGACAGAATTGACAATGACAACCACACAATAAGATAGTGCCAATGATAATATCATGGGTTTGGGCAAAAATCTGTTTACAAATGAAAGATATGGAATCTCAGACATTTAGAATGTTAGCATCAGAAATGCACATCTAGTGCATATATATATATATATATGTACTAGATAACTATATAGCTAATATGTATTATGTTACATCAATATATATATGTAATATAGAGCATTTATACATATACATGTTAAAATGCCACATATAGCATGTTAACATCTGCAAAGTGCTTTACAAATATGTTCTCATTTTATCCTTGATACAATCTTGGGGAATAAGTGTTATTTTTATCCCCATTTTACAGATGAGGAAATGGAGACAGACACTAGGGTTAATTGACTTGCACAAGGTTACATAGCTAGTAAATGTCCAAAGTCAGATTTGAACTCAGGTATTCCTGATTACCGGTTATGTACTACATAACCAAATTGCCTCATGCTACAGATAAGAGCCCTGAACTTCATGAAAGGGAAATCATTTACTTTGGGTCATTGGCAGAGTTCAGACCCACATCTGTCTTAAACACCTAAGTTAGTACTCTTCCCACCATCCTCTATGACTTTCTTCTGTTAGCTATTACACAACTCCCAAAAGAGCACAAAATAGTTCAAGTGGGCAATGGGTCAGATTTTGAAGCCACCCTACCTCCATCACTCCCTAAAAGAAAATATGAATATCTTATCTGTAACAAAGACCTGGTTTGGGTAGAGCAAACTTAAAGCATCAACGATTAGATGTTTGGGTCTTGGGACTTATTGGGTTGGGGTATAATGTGAAAGTAGTTTTGAAGCCTGCCTTCTCTATCTCTGTCTGTCTGCTTGTACTTCCTCCAATTAAGCATTTGCCAGCAAACCAATCATAAATCTGCTCAGCTGAACCATGAATAGACTCCATTGTGCTAGACCACTGTAGTCCTGTGAACCTAGATTCCTGACATTGGTCAATCATTTCATTTCCTTTAAAGCATAAATATTAATGTGATCATGGGCAGGTGTTAATTGTCTTTTAACCTCAATTTTCTCATCTCTAAAATGGGATGGTAATAATAGCTTTAATATCTATCTCACAGAGTTGTTGTGAAGCTCAGATAATACTCTTCATAAAGCATTGCAAACTTTAAAACACCATAGTTGTCTAATTTGATGGATAGAGAATATATATGTGTTGGTGGGGTGGGGAAAGAGTCACTTCCCTCTGCAAGAGTTTCTTTCTTTTCTGCTAAGGGTACAGCTTTCCCTCTTTCTAATAGCTAATATTTATGTAGCACTTATTATATTCCAGAAACTGTGATAAGTTTGGCTTTACAAATATTTTCTCTAATTTTTCATGAGAACCCTGGGAGGGAGGAGATTATTATTATGCTCATTTTGTAGATGGGGAAAACGAGGAAGACAGATTAAATGACTTGTCCAAGGTCACACAGCTAGTAAGTGATTGAGGCTGGATTTGAACTCACATCTATCCTGCATCTAGACTATCCATTGTTCCTTCCAGCTGCCCTCTGGTGTGGGGATCATATATCAAAGTTTCAAGATAGAAGACTTTAATGGAACTCCTTTAATGAAACAAAATTCCAACAAAATAAATACACATACCTATACACATCCCTCTTATGACCAAGAAAAGTTCATCCTTTGAGTCCATTTGCAAAGCCAAAGATAATGGTCCAGACTTCTTTAGATAACAAGCCACACATCCTTGAAGGATAGCTTGGTGGTACAAAGATATAAGACCCAATTCCCTTGTGTCCACTTGAGTTCCTTGATGCAAGAATAGAACAGTGATTAACAAAATAACTATTTTTTAACTTCATCCATTCCAGGTCAGCTGAATTCTAAACTAAGTTCAGAGACAGAGTTATGATTTAAACCATTACAGGACAAAATCAATTAATTGTAAATAGGATCTATAAAATCCAGTCAATCTTCTCAACAAATAACACACACACACACACACACACACAGAGTAAAAATGAAGAAAGTGAACTATGACTGCAAGTTATCTATCATTTAGTTAGAGCTTGGAAGCTTTCAGATATCATTTTAGAACTCTGGGTCAGAAAGACCGTCCTGTAATCTCAGAAAGACTAGCCTAACAGGCCTGAAATCATTCAATTTCATGAAAAATTCACTTGATTTGGTCAGGGCTTATACTAAATAGTTGATTCAGGGTAGTTGCTGAAACTAATTTGACTGAATTTTTCACTTTTTATCTGGATATTTGTCATACAAACACAAAGTGACAGAGAGGTTATGGGCTAGAGTAGGTTGAAGGGACTGGGCAAGAAGCAACAAGAAGAGTATTACATATGAGTCTGGGAAGCCTTGAAGTCAGAAATATGATAAGCGAACAGAAATCAAGGGAATTCAGAAGTCATAGGAAAGTAGGTCCCAAGTTTCTGTAGCTAGCAACTGGGAGATCTATCCAATTTGAAAGGGCAATGTGAATTGGGCAGTCAAAAGACCTGGAAAAGAATTACCAATTAAGTGATGCATAGGAACTGCCAGACAGCAAGGAAAGGAGGCTAGTATGTTTGCTTGCTCAATGTGAGCTGCTGGCAAAAGCCAGTTTTGAGTGACTGAAACTACAAATTGAGTAGAAAAGATCCCTAAATAGGTTGTGAATTTGGGAGAGAGTGAGTGGACACAGTTACCTGGCACAAGTATTTCCTTGACAACTGGGCATAATTGGACATACACCCAATTAAACTTTAGGAAAGTAGAAACTTTTGAGAAGAGATAATTAAAACTTCATGATTCTAAATTCTAAAACATAGCTCATAGTGGATTGGAGGGGGTAATTCTAAAAGCCAAAATTCTGACTATACAATATCAGTAAAAAAGAAAATGGGAGAGCGAAAAGAAACCAATGTGGCTTACTGCTCCAGTGTGATCTCTGAAGATGATGATAATAACGGTAATAATGGCAATAAGTCATAAAATGGTAATTTAATACTTACAAAACACTTTCTGTACAAAAACGGCTTAAGCATATAAGTAACATCCACAGTTTACAGATAAGGAAACTGAGATTGACTTGTCCAGGGTTATATAGCTAATATGAGAAGATTCAGTCCTGATCTTTGCTGAATCTAATTCCAAGTTTCTTCCCGTAACATCACACTACTCCTCACATTCCAGGCTGTACTTCTTATTCTCCCAATCTCTCTACAATGCCCTGAAGCCTCTTTACTCTAGGTCACCTCTCCCTTGTATTTCACACACTGGAAGTACCCTTCTCTCTGAGGCTTCTCTTTTTTGATTTGCTAGTTCTTCTCTGAACCTTTATTTTGAAACACCCAAACCAGCCAAGTCTACATTCTGCTATAGGCTGCATTCTTAACTGCTGGATTTTCTCTATAATGACTGAGTTGGATACCTTTGTCTCTTCCTTCTCGTCTTTATCCCTGATTTTCAGCACCCCTTTTATACATCCTATTCTTTAGTCATTTCAATTTTGTCCAGCTCTTCAGGTTTTCTTGCTAAAAATGCCAAAGGGATTGCCATTTCCTTTTCTAGCTTATTTTATAGATAAGGAAATTGAGGTAAACAGAGTTAAACCCAGGGTCACACAGAACGAATGTCTGAGGCCTTATTTAAATTTAGGTCCTCCTGACTCCAGGTCTAGCACTCTATCCCCTGTGCCACCTAGCTGTTCTAAATTCTAAATGGAGCATAGCCTTTAATTATAAATGTAACCAACAAAAACATTATTCCAAGAAGAGGTTGTAGGCTTTGGTAGCCTTCCAAAGAGATCCACAACATGAAAAAGTTAAGACTCCTTGTCTCAATGTAATATTATTGTGATGAAGAAATGATGAATATGGAGAAGTACAAAAAGACTTACATGAACTGATGTAGAGTGAAGCAAACAGAGCCAAGAAAACAATATACACAATGACAACAATTATATAAATGGAATATTTAAAAACAATCAGAAGTGAATTTTGAGAAATCATATAGAAAAAGGTGCAAATTGAAAAAGTTATTTGAGAAGAGCTCCTATCCTAGCCCTTTGCATAAGTGGGAAGTCCATAAGTACTGCACATTGCATATATTTTCAGACTTTTTTTTTGATGGATTGATCAGTTATGCTTATTTTTACTTTTTTTCTTTATTTTAAAAATATAATTTCTCTCTGGAAAGTAGAGGGTAGATGGATATGGGGGAAACTATGGGATTGTGAAAAAAAACTGCCCACAACAAATATATCATTAAAAACTTAAAAAGTGAGTAGTCTCACAATTTCAAAGATAGCCTATGTATCTATTCTTTTAAAGAGTTTCTTTACCTACAGAATAAGGTGGTTCAATTAAAGGACCTCTAAGGTCTATTCTGTCTCTAAAACTATATTATGTATGTATGAATTTCAAAGATTCTAAATTATCTTTATGTTTTATTTTTTCAATTACATGTAAAGACAATTTTAATATTGATTTTAAATACAATTTTAAGCTTTAAATTTTCTCCCTTTCTTTCCCTCCCTCCCTTCCTAAATCAATTTGGCATTGGTTATATATGTACAATCATGTAAAAGATTTCCATATTAGTCATATTGTGAAAGAAGACACAGTTAGCAAAATAAAAAAAATTGATGAAAAAAAAATAAAGTCAAAGTCATATGTTTCAATCTGTATTCAGACTCCATCAATTCTTTCTCTGAATGTGGACAACTTTTTCCATCATGAGTCTTTTGGAATTGTTTGGATCATATATTGGTGAGAAAAGCTAAATCAATCATAGTTGGTCATCAAACAATGTCACTTTTACTATGGACAAAGTTCTCCTGGTTCTGCTCACTTCACTTTGAAGATGCAGAATACTTTTTTAAAAATAGTATTTTATGTTTCTAAATACATGCAAAGATAGTTTTCAGTATTCATCCTTGCAAAACCTTTTGCTTCAATTTTTTCTTTCTCTCCTCTTTTTCCCCATCCCCAAGACAGCAAGCAATCCAATATAGATTAAACATACACAATTCTTCTAAACATATTTCCATATTCATCATGCTGTGCCAGAAAAATTAGATCTAAAGGGAAAAATATAAGAAAGGGAAAAAAAAGGAAGCAAGCACCAGCAATAACAAAAAAGGTGAAAATACTATGCTTTCATCCACATTCAGTCTTCATAATTCTCTCTCTGGATATATATGACACTTTCTATCACGTCTATTGGAATTGTCTTGACTCACTTCATTGTTGAAAAGAGCCAAGTCCATCACAGCTGATCATCACATAATCTTGTTACTAGGTATAATGCTGTCTTGGCTCTGCTCACTTCACTTAGCATCAGTTCATGTAAGCCTTTCCAGGTTTTTCTGAAATCAACCTGCTCATCATTTCTTATATATATTTTTCTTTTTTATTCATTTTTTTTATTAAAGCTTTTTATTTTCAAAACCCATGCATGGATAATGCTCAACATTCACCCCTGCAGAACTATGTGTTCCAAATTTCTTCCCTTTCTTCCTTCTCCCCTCTTCCCTAGACTACAAGCAATTCAATATATGTTAATCATGTGCAATTCCTTTAAACATATTTCCACAATTATCATGCTGGACAAGAAATATCAGTTCAAAAAGGAAAAAATTGAGAAAGAAAACAAAATGCAAGCAAACAACAATAAAAAAGTGAAAATACTATGCTGTGGTCCATACTCAGTTCCCACAGTCCTCTCTCGGGGTGCAAATGACTCTCTTCATCATAAGATCATTGAAACTGGCCTGAATCATCTCATTGTTGAGAAGAGCTGCATCATTTCTTATAGAACAATAATATTCCATAACATTCATATATCATAACTAATCAGTCATTCCTCAACTGAGGGGCATCCACTCAATTTCCAGCTCCTTGACACTACAAAAAAAGTTGACACAAACATTTTTGCCCATGTAGGTCCTTTCCCCTCTTTTATTATCTTTTTGGAATACAAACTCAATAGAGACCCTATTGGATCAAAAGGTATGCATAGTTTTATAGCCTCTTGGGCAAAGTTTTGAACCACTCTCCAGAAAGGTTGGATCATTTCATAACTCTACCAACAATTAATTATACCCCAGTTTTCCTACATCTCTTCCAATAGTTATTAAAATGGAGAATTAGGAATTGATCTTCCAGAGGGAGATTTCCTCAAAGAGCTGTAGTTTGAAGAAGAGAATAGGAGATTTGTTTGAATAAAAGAATAGGAGATCTGGACCATATGAATCTTTGATGATTTTTCTGTGAATTGTTTGAATAGTGTAGGCTCAAGGGGACTAGGAAATGCTTGTTTAGCAGTCCCCCAAAATACTTTTATCATGTGGAGAGATTTTAGTTGGCTATTTTCTCTTTATATTTCTATATTTTTTGTGGGTTCCTGTAGGTACTTTATATCTTATACATTTTCTGTGGTGGGTGAAATAAAGACCTTAATATATTCAGTACCCAAAATGAACATCAACTGTATGGAAGTTGGGGATCCTATTCATGAAGTTCTGGTTCTTTAAGAGGGTTTGGCAGAGAAAGCCTGTAGTACTGATAAGATTACTTCCTGAGACAAATAGAGAAGGGCACTGATGGAAATCAACGTTTTGAGTAACCTCACCTTACTATATCAATTCAGAAAGTCAAGAAATGCCAAATCCCTCCATGGCCTATGCCATCTTTGCTGAATCTCTTTTGGGTTAGCTGACCAATGCATTCTATCTCATGGTGTCTTTCTCCTCACCCCTCTATCGTGCCTCATGATGTCTTTTCTCTCATCTCCCACCCATACTTCACAGTTTATTCCCTTTATCTTGATTAATTGCCAGGTCTACTTGGGAACTTGCCTTTTCCATTGTTAAAAGTTAAAACCCTTTTCACTGTTAACTATATGCTCTCCCAAGTCTGTTTCATTTTTATCAGTTTCTTCATTTTGTCTATAATCTCTTCTCACATATAAACCTATCTTTTGGCAAAGGAGAAAGCCATTTTCAGTTCTTCACATGTGAATTGCTACTGAACCCCAATGGTTTTTTGGTGCTGAACCTCAATGTTATCACTATTATCCACATTTGGAGCACTTTAGACATAATGAGAATAAAAATAATAACATATAACAGTTACTATGTGCCACCAAGTATATTATTGCATTTGAGCCTCACACAGCCCTTGGAGATTGATGCTATTATTACTCCCATTTTACAGTTGGAGACATTGAAAAAGATATAGTTTAAGTGATTTATCCAGGGTTATCCAGTATCATGTGTCTAAAACTGGATTTGAACTCAGGACTTCCTAGCTAGAAGCCCAATACTCTTATCTACTTCACCAACTAGTTAAGTCAATCTGATTCATACTTAGTTTTCCTTTCCTACTGTAACACAATCAATAAAAGGTCTTCCAACCTTTGCTCAAAAATATCTAAGAAGGGAGAACACTACTGTTTTTTAAATGGCCCATGCCACTTTTACACAGCTCTAATTCTAGGAAAGGGGAACTTTTTAAGAAGTTAAGATCAAATTGATTCTGCATTAGTCCATAGAGACAAGCTTGCATAGAAAGAACAGCAGCTATAAAAAAAATCACCCCCATTAACCTGGCTGTCCTACATTTATGGAATATTCTCACAAATGTATATGGTATCAGAAGGAAGAATGAATAAAATTTTAGAACACATTGGTAGCTAGACACACATATAGGGATCACATGTGGTCAAGATAACTCTTAGCTCTAATACTATGTCCTAATGCCCTTTCTCATCTCTAATGCATTTTCATCAGCAACAATGATATTGCCTTCACTTTTTCACCCACTCTGAGCACAATGTTTTTGCTGGGTGGGTGAACTCTGCTGAATTCTCTGAATACACTCCTCTCTGAACTTCTACTTTAAATCTCCACCATTAATTCTCTTTTGAATCCACAGCTAGTTATTTTTTTTAACTGCTTGTTTTTGAAACTCTTTTCTGTCCTGAATCTTGATATTTATTTGTCTCTGCTACCTGTTGAATGTATTCTCTCCTATTGGGAAAGGAACTTTACTACAAGATGCCATGGATAATGTTGAAGGGGTAGGGAATGAGAGAAATTCCTCCTCCAATGTCTTCTGGTAAAGGGTCAGGGATCACATTCCACAAAGCTGCCTTGAAAGTTTACAGGGTTAACCTTCTTAGCTTTAATAAAATTATTTTTTTCTCAATTAAAAACTACTCAATTGTCTCTCTATCCACATCCCTGGAAGAAAAAAAAAGAAAATCAAATTGGTTCAACAAATATGAAAAGCAACAAGCAATACACTTGCACCCCAACATTGGCCTCTTCCATAATGCTTACTTCAATTTGTATAACTAGCATATCACCTCTGTCAGGAGGTAGGAAAATTCTAAATCATTAGTCATCTGGAATCATGGTGGATCATTGGGTTGATAAAAGGTCTCAAGTCTTCCAAAATTGTTTGTCTTTATAGTTGTTTTAATATAATTTATTCTACTTACTTTGGCATCAAAGTGATCTTCAACTGTCATCTTCCTCATTTGCATAAACTACTACTTGCATCCCCTGATTATGTGGGATAAATTACCTTCTCATTTATCCCTCACCCCACCCAGGACAATGTTTCTTCCTGCCTTTCTTGTATTCTTTGAAGATCATCAAAACATCTTTAAAAATCTTTTTCAGGCCCTCAATCTTATTTGATTTCCTCTAGACTGCTTACTATATCATAGTTCTTAAGGGATACTTTTAGAAGTGCTTTTCCTTGTTAGACTATAACTATTTCATTTTTATAAAGTCTTTTCCAATTGCTCACTTGTATTTATATTTATTTTTATGTTTCTCAGTACTCCTGTTGTTTGTATTTCAAAGTTCCCCACTCAGCTCTAGCCTTTTCATCAGGAAGATTAGGAAATCCTATATTTCATTAATGATCCATTTGTAGGATTATATTTAGTTATATATGCATTATATTTAGTTTTCCTAGATAAATTGTTCTTGACTGCAAACTTATATCTTCTGCCTTTTAGGATATCATCTTTCATGTTTTCCTCTTTGAAGAGAAGCTGATGTGAAATCTTGTGTGAGTCTGACTAGGGCTCCATATTATTTTGTCTTTGACTTGAAAGATCTGAAATTTGGTTATGACATTCCTTGGAGTTTCAATTTTGGAGTTTTTTTGTGATGTAAGTGGTATATTCTTTCTATTTTCACTTTTTTTCTATGGTTCTAAGACATTTGGGCCATTTTAAGATTTCTTAAAATATGATGGTGATCTTTTTTTTGGTCATGACTTTTGGCAGCCCAGCGAGTTTTTAAAATAGCATTTTATTTTCCCCCACAGTTACACGTAGAGAAATGTTTAACATTCATTTTCAATTTTTTTTATTTCCAAATTTTCTTTCTCTTCTCACTTTTCCCTTCCCTGAGACAATAAGCAGTTTGATATAGGTTATACTTGTTCAATCATGCAAAATATATTACCATATTAGTCATGTTGTGAAATAAGAGATACAAAAAGGGAGGGAAACAACTACCAAAAAACCCACAGAAAGTGAAAAATAGTATGCTTCAATCTTTAGTCATATTCCATCAGTTCTTTCTCTGGAGATGGATATAATTTTCATTATAAGTCCTTTGGAACTGACTTGGATCATTGAATTGGATCATTTTTCCAGCTCAGTTGTATTTGATATGAAAGATATCTCACATTTTCTTAATTTTTGAAAATCTTTTGATTTTGTTTTGATATTTCATGCTGTGTCATGGAATCATTAACTTCTATTTGATCTATTCTAATATTCAAGGAAATTACTATTTGCATAAGTTTTTTTTGCCTCTTGTGCCAAGCTGTTAATTTTCTTTTTTAAGTCTCTCCTTCATCGCTTTCATTTAAAATTCATTCTTCTAATACACAATTTCTTCTAGGAATTCCACCTAATTCTGTGTTTTACTTTGAGTCTTTCCTTATAGATGTTTTGGAGATATTCTCTTTTTCTGAGTTTGTGTCATGGGAATCCCTGATTTTTTTCTCTTTTTTTGTTTACTTGTTCTTCCAGCAATCTGTCCTGGGCAACCTGGGATTGTTGGCCTGGTGGGAAATTCTAAAAGCTGAATTTGTGATTCTGGAGACCTCTGTAATATTGTCCTTAGCTAGGGACTGAGATCCTAAGATCTGTCCTAAGCTATACTATATGAGGCACTCTAGACATTTGTGTCCATGCTTGCTTTAGATCTGGGGTGGAGACTGAGCCTGAGACAACTTTTGACCATTCTAATGCTGGTGGCTTAACTCAGAGGTATGAGTACTGAGACTGGCTCCTAGACTTTTGGAAAAATGTATTGATGTTAACTTGGACTATCATGTCTGTTACCATTTTTTTGTATGTCTGTGACCATTTCTGATCATCCTATGCACTGCTGACCTGACATTAATCTCTGAGAAACTCATTAGGCAACTTCTTATTGTTGACACAGATCTAAGACTGAATGTGTGATCAGATTTGGGTATCCTTACTCTATAGGCCAGCTTAGAACTCTTGGCATTGAGTTTGTGATATTCTACAATTCCTTCCCTGGTCACTTGTTTAAGTCAAATTTATGATCTTGGCTGGAAAAAATGCCAATATACCCTGCTATCTTGGCTTCTTCCCATGCTTAACTTTTTAAAGGCCATCATAGGTATGGTCAATTTTCAACCAACTGATTTCCTCTTCTAATTAAATCAAAGAAATTTTTTCACATTTCAATAAGGGACATAAACACATTTTTGCCTAGAATTTAACATATCAACACATTAATTTTATCTTCTTCTTTCTTCAGTGATTACATTATTGAACTCTACTATAGTGGTGGTTCTATGTGAGGAAGGCATTTTATTGTATATATCCCACACAATTATTTTTGGGAAAATGCTCTGTTGGACCTTAAAGGATTATAAAAATGTTGATGATTTTTGTTGTCATTGTTGAGACAGGTGAGGTATGCCAAAATAGATGTGGAGATGGGGAGGACAGTGTAAAACTATTTTACCTATTTCACAATGCTGTAATAGTAGTAGAAAGTAAGGATGTTGCCCAGGGACAGAATCCAGAAGGGGAACACTATGATAAAGGCCCAGAGTTCCTCTCCTTTCCAAATTCAGCAATAGTTGGCCTTCTGCAGAGCAAAGGATAGACCTGAGCTCTCTAAAATAAACAAATAATAAATTCTGAAATGTTTTGCTGAAAATTTTTAGGAATAAACTTTGGGATGATGGGCACTGGTGTGGTTCGGTGGGTTATGAATCAGAAACAGAGATCCTGAGCCCTTTCTACTCTTAGTTTTAATGGTGAATAAGGTGATAATTTTCTATGCTTGGAAAAGTATAACATTTTCACTTGTTATTTCCCAGTTAATCAATTATTCTACTTCTTGGTTAATCAAAATTAATTAAATAATTGCCATAAAATATTCCAATCTTCATGACAAAAGTACAAATCAAATATTGTGACAATATTATTTGCTATTTAGCTGCCTTTATCTTTTTTTCCTTGATGATCTCTTTTTTATTAAAAGCTTTTTATTCACAGAACATATGAGTGATTTTTCTACATTAACCTTTGCATAACTTTTTTTTTGTTCCAAGCTTTTCCCCTCCTTTCCCCACCCCCTCACCCCTAGATGACAGGTAATCTAATACATTTAGCTGCCTTTATCAAAGATAAAAGATGGTGACATTAACTTCCCAACACATTCTAATTGAGATTATTTTCCCTGTTAAGTAAATAACCAAGGATGTACTGTTATTATTTCAGATTTCTAGACAAGGAATATATTAATATATTTCAAAATCTAGAGACTTGTCATTCAATTCAATTAAATATAATTAAACATTTATTAAACTCCTATTATATTCAAGTCCGTGGTCATATAAAGTCAAAAGCACAAACATTCTTTGCCTTCAAGAAACTTATATTTTATTTGCAGGAAATGTTAACTATCACTTCAAAACACTGTCTTGTCTCATATAATGACAATAACATGATCTTTAAAGTTGAAAAACTTCCCCATCCTTTATTTCATTTGATCTTCAGAATAAGATCTTTAAACTAAAAGCTTAAAACTTTGGGATACTCTGTATAAGCCCTGTGATGACAGATTCTATTTCATTTTTTTTTGTCTCTGTAAATCCAGTGTCTAGCACAGGGTTTGACAACTAGTAAGTGCTTAATAAATTATCTAATTTTCTAGCTCTTTAAATGTCTATTATCTATCTTTATTTACTAATCTCCTTCCCTCCCATTCTCTATGACTTTTTCCCTCTTTTTTCTTTCCCTTTCTTTCTCCCTTTCTCTGCTTCTCTTTTCTCTTCCCTTCCTCCCCTTTTCCTTTCCCTCTCTCTCTGTTTTTCTGTTGCTATCCATCACTGCCTATGTCTCTCTCTCTTTCTTTGTCTCTCTGTTTCTGTCTTTGTCTCTCTTGTGAATGTTCGATGAATTAGTCCAGTGTGTTTTTATTCTCCCTCAGTGGCTGTCAATATATACATCTTATTGAATATTATTGAAGTCTTTTAGGGACTTGAAAAAAGGTTTCCTCCCCATCTCGACTTTTCTCATGCAAAGAAGGAAAATATACTTGGA
The DNA here is from genome assembly GCA_023553655.1 of Myrmecobius fasciatus. NCBI lineage: Eukaryota > Metazoa > Chordata > Mammalia > Dasyuromorphia > Myrmecobiidae > Myrmecobius > Myrmecobius fasciatus. The sequence continues at coordinate 73,259 of JAJPUD010007162.1, read as the reverse complement.
AAATATGAATACTATGTTGGTGCTGCAAACTCTTAGGTGTCATTTAATTCCAGCATTTTGATAGGAATTTCTGCGAACTCAAGGTTTCCCTGAGTGAGGAACTTTCTAGAAAGCTACTCTAGCAGTCATGAACCTGATATCAAGTCAAAAGCTTTTGTCACAGGACTTCTGATCTAAAAAAAATCACATACTCTGGCTTCTTTTTCAAAAAATTTTGTTTTTCTCTTATAACATTCACTTAGCAGGAAGCCCAAAATGACTAATGGTCTAAGTTTTAGTTTTGGCCCTGCCAATAATGGGTTGCATGATCTCAGGTGGATCATTTGACCTCTCTGTGTTTGGCTGTTTTATTTTGTTTTGTTTTGCTTTTTTCATCTAGAAAAGAGTTAGATGATCTTTATGGTCTGTTACGACTCAAAAATTCTATTATCCCATGTCTGTATTGGTTGGTAGGTTCAGAAAGAGGCATTGAAATCGCTATTTAAACCTCTCATTTGTGAGAATTCCCTGCTCTGGTGAATCTATTGTGCTTTTTATGCTCAAGAGAAACTTTGTTCTGATAGCTATTTTCTTCTTAGCCAACTGAAAAATATCTATTTAGGATGGTTCCCAAAATATAGTGTTGTTTATCGAGTGACTGTGCCTTTTTCCCCCAAGTCAGGAATAAAGGCCCCCCTAACTCCTTTTGACCTATGAGTGCGCCAGGTAGCTCTCTAATTTTATAAATTCCAGAGAAAGTCCCCCCTTTCAGCTTGCTTTTGTGTATTTTCTTCCTCAATTAGATTGTAAAGTCCTTGTCTTTCTTTTACTTATTATATTCCCCAAACCCTTGACTGTATGCTAATGGTAAGCCTACAAGTAAATCCTGACAGTGACACCATTTGAGAAGGGGTCTGCCCAGAAGGCAGGATCTAATTATTCCCAACATGTTCTGTTCACTGGGGCAGGGACTTAGCATAGTTTGGAACTTTACACTCTGCTTTGTTGACTTCCATCAGGGAATGAACTTCAGAGGAATCAGGTATATACAAATCTATATTTTATCTAGTAAAAAAATCTAGACAAAAGATAATCTCTATGTAGGGTCTAATCAATTTATGTGGCTTTGCAAAAGCAAGTAATCTCTAAATTCCCCAATTTGATGGAACTCTGCTGCATGTAGGAGCTCTGTTTTGGTCCCCACACCAAATATCCCTCCCTTCCAGCTTCCTCCCTCGTTCTCTCTGTCTCTCTGTTTCTGTCTCTCTGTCTCTGTCTCTGTCTCTCTCTCACACACACAAACACACACACATACACACACAAAGGCACACACACAATCCAGTGATTCATCAGATTTTTGTTTAAAATCCTGTAGTCTCTCAAGTTTCTTCATGGTAGATTCTTGCTCACCCTTCAATACCACCATAGTATTGGGGATGTCCATTAAATCTTTTTTGTTTGTTTTGAGATTTTTAATAGCTTTATTTTTCTGATTATACATATTAACTTTTTAAAATACACATTTCTTTATTAATCATATTGGGAGAGAAAACTTAGAACAAAAGGGAAAAACCACAAGAGAGGAAAAAAAAAACAGAAAAAAGAAGTGAACATAGCATGTGTTGATTTACATTTAATCTCCATAGTTCTTTTATCTGGATGCAGATGGCATTTTATATCCAAAGTTTATTGGCATTGCTTTGGATCACTGAACTACTGAGTAGAACCAAGCTTTTCATAGTTGATCGTCACACATTCTTGCTGTTATTGTGTATAATGTATTTCTGGTTCTGCTTGTTTTGCTCAGTATCAATTCATGTAAATCTTTTCAGGCTTTTCTAAAATCAGCTTGTTCATCATTTTTATAGAACAATGATATTCCATTACCTTCGTATAGCACAACTTATTCAACCATTCCCTAATTGATGGGCATCTACTCCTTTTCCAGTTCTTTGCTACCACAAAAAGCTGCTACAAACATTTTTTTTTCACATGTGAATCTTTCCTTCTCATCCTATTAAGTCTTAAAGAGCATTGTCTCCTTGTAGGCTAGCCTTTTTATTTCTTAGGTAACCAGGAAGCCATTGTGGTGGCTTGATACTTAATTTGTTGGTTCAATTGATTCTCAGGGATGGCTTCCTTGTCACTTAGAGAAAAACTGGCTCATCCTAAGCTGCAGTGATCCTAATAGATGTTGATGTTATCATAAAAGGGAACCCAGGATATAGTCCAACATATACTCTTAGACTTCAGCAAGGAAAGTTTTATAGAGTTAGTTTCAGAGATAGAATACATAGGAAACAGTGACCTGAACTTCTTAAAAAAAAACACTTTAAGAAAATCACAGAATTTTAGTTTTAAAAGGGAGTTCAGTTGTCTTCTAGTACAAACTCTAACAAAAAACCAATTCCTATTCTAACATACTTGAAAGGGTGCATCCAAACTCTCTTTGAAGATCTCTGTTGGAACAATTAATACCTGAGGAAACCCACTTAATTTTTGACTAGGTCTATTAACAGCAAGTTTATCATAGTATTAAATTTAAATTTATCTCTTTATAACTTCCATCCCTTGCTTCTAATTCTACCCTCTGGAACCAAAGAGAACAATTCTCTGTTACATGACAGCTCTTTTAATATTTGAAGAAAAATATCATATGCATCCTGAATTCTCTCCTTCAGACTAACACTCCCCATCTCTCACCCCACCTCCAGTTTTTCCAACTGTTCCATATATAACATGAACTCAAGGACCTTTATTAATCTTGTGTTTCTTTTCTAGAGACTATTATCAATGTACTTCTTAAGCTGCAATCCTCAGAACTGGGCATAATGCTCCATGGCAAACTGTAGAGCGAAACTATTGCCTCAATTTTGGAAGCTTTGGGCATCTTTTTGCAATCTAAGATTTCATTATTTTTTTGTGGTTGCCATATCTCATCTTGATCCATATGGAACTTACAATTTAATAAAATCCTCAAACAAATTTCTACCTAACCATTCCTGTGTTTGTAAGGTTGATTTTTCAAATTAATGTGTAAGAGTTTATATTTATCCCATTGTGGCACAAACAACTACATTTTGGTTTAGTACACAGGTTGTTCAGAGTTTAGTAATAATAGTTGCACAGCTTAGGGAAATTAGTCTCAAAGTATTAATGAATATAATAATATGCTTAATCAGTCACATTAAAAAAAGCTTTAGTGGGAAGGGGGATTGAGGACTCATTTGATACTTACCGCTGACTATAGAAGAATTGAAGCTGGCTTTGAACAGAAGAGTAATTTTGAACAAGGGCACATCATAAACAAATCAAAGGTATAAGGAAGGAGATAAATATTACAAATAAGAATAAGGAAGTATTTATAATCAAAGGCTAGAGAGAATCATCAAAGCTTTTGCACATACACAATCAACAAGATAAAAATCAGAAAGTAACAAGCTAATTGGGAAAAGTCTTTACGGAAGTTTTCTTTGATCTGATCCAGCATTCAAGAGATATAGGGAAAAAATTCAAGTGCATAAGGACAGTAATCATTCCCCAACTGATAAATAGTCAGAGGATATGAACAAGCAATTTTAAAAATTAAAAAAAGCTATCAACAACCTTATGAAAAAAATGTTCCATACTATTATGAATAAAAAAACACAAATTGAAACAATACTGCTACTATTTTATACCCATCAAATTGATAAAAAAGAAAAATGACAATTGTTGGAGAGGATGTGGAGGACATGCACACTCATGTACTATTGGTAAAACTTTGAAATATTCTGTCCATTCTGGAAAACACGTTGGAAACATACTCCCAAGTCATGAAACTTTTCTTACCCTTTGATCTACAAATATCAATATGAAAAATCAAAGAAAAGGGGGAAAGACCTGCATATACAAAGATACCATTGATTGTAGCAAAGAACTAGAGACTAAGAGGAGTATCCATCAACTGGGAAATGGTTGAAAAATTATAACATTTGAATTTAATAGTATATTATTTTACCATAAGAAATAGTAATCTAAATAAAATGATATATTTATATTATGTATTTAGTGTATAATGAATATAGTTATATATAATTAAAGTTATAATTTGCAGTTATGGTATATTAATTAATATAGTTTTGTTATATTATATAGTTTAATTAATATAGTTATAATTAACTTATATGTTATATTTATAATCCATTCATTTAATTAATATGATAAATACATTTGATAAAAAAGAAAAGGGTCAAATTCAGAGAAACTTAGGAAGACTTGTATGAATAAATGAATGATGCTATGATCAGAAGAATTTGTCAGTGAGTACAACAAGCAAAGCAAAAGAATTCTGATGTACTTAAGAATTTGATTAATTCAATGAATGAATACAAAGACAACAATACTGAAGAAGACCAGTGCTGAAGAATGCTTCTCCTGATGGAGAATTTAAGAACTAGAGGTGAAAAGGAGACATAGACATGCCAATGTGTATATTTTTAAAAATTTTACTTTGCTAACTTATTAAAATGATTTATGTCTGTATGTGTGGTGGGATAAGTAAGGTAAAATTGGGTACATTGGGGTGCTAGTAATAATGATGTTAAAAAGGAAGAAAAGAACATCAATGAAGCATTTCAAGAAAATGTACAGAAGTGATCCAAAGGAGGTTGAGAGTATAGTACAGACAAGTGAGACTGTGTTGCAACTAATATACTGAATTGAGTATATAAAGCAACATATTTTATTCTGTTTTGAATTTTGATTAAAATGTAAGTGCTTTATTCTGAGTTTAATACCAAAGAAATGAACATTTATTTATACAAAGTAGAATAAAAGGAAGATTTAGTATAAACCATTAATCTCTTTTCCATGTTGCTTGCTTTAAAATTTTTTTTAAATTAAAAATTAGAAAACAAACAAGAACCTGGTAATTTCAACACATTATTTTGAATGTCATCTTGTTTATCTGCTTCCTTCTGAATTTATGTCAGTTCTTCTCTGTGTACTTTAAAAACTGTTGCAATGGCCCTCTTCTTTTTTCTTCTCTTCTTTTAGGAGGGACATCACCACTATTATCCCCATTCTGTTCTTTTTGCTCCTCAAAGATTAAAAAAAACCCTAAACCCTCATAACAAATAAACATAGTCAAGCAAAGCAAATTCAAACTATGATTATATTCACAAACATGTACTTCCCTTTGTGCCTTAAGACCAGCAGTAAGGGACTGGATTACCTACATCATCGAAAGTCTTCTGGAGATATTGACTATTGCATTGATCTGAGTTCTCAAGTCTTTCAAAGTAGTTTTCTTTTCAATATTGTTGTCTTTGTATGAATTGTTTTTTTCCCTCTTCATTCAGCACCTTAGTTTCTATTTTATAATATTTTTTCTTTTGTCATTTCTTGTGGTGCAATATTTCATCACATTCATATACTATACTTAATTCAATGATTTCTCAATTAATGAATATCCCCTTTGTTTCCAAATCTGCTTTCCCATTTAATCTCACCTTTAGGATCAGGAAATTTGTTTTGCTTACAACTTTTTCCTCCTCTGCATATTCTCTTACTGTTCTCTACCCCCCTTCTCCATTTCATTACTCACTTATTTCCCTATTGAGTTTGTTATATTTGTGTACCCAGATAGCAATTGCTACCTATTGGTGCAGCCTCAGTCAAACTGAGACCTGTTGAAGACCTTAGCTTAAAAAGATCAAGGTTTCCCCTTGCATCCAGGGCTGTCTCCAATCACCTTAATCTATACTTGACCACTGGACCCTTATGGCTCTGAAGGGGCATGTGAGACAGGTGACCTTACCCAGCCCTCCCTCACTTAAATCCAATTCACCTGCATGTCATAGTATCACCTCCCTGATGTCATGGTCCTCTTCGAGAGTGAAGGACAAACAACAACAACATTTGTGTACCTAACCTTGTATGTATAAGTATAATGTGTTCATCTTTTTTTGATTCAGATAAATATGAGATTCACCTGATTCCTGCTCCCATCATTTCTTTCTCCATATCTATATAAGCACCCATTACAAGAAAAAATAAATTCTCTTTCTACTCCTTTCTACTCTTCTTTTTCCTGCCTTTTCTTAAAATACAAATCAGTCTACTCCCAATTCTCTGTTTTTCTTATTTAACTCCATTGATACACTTTGAAAACATTAAATTTATGAAGAGAAACTTGTTTCTTTTCCTCCTTTTTAGAATGTTAACACTATAAATTGTTTAAATAAATTTACCTTTTAAACATTCTTGTATGCATTTCAAAATTTCTACTCAGCTCTTTCCTTTTTATCTTTATCCATGTTTGTTTTGTTTTAATTTTCTTCCTTTTTGTCTTGATTTTGGTGTCCTTTTAAGTATCAAGGCAAGTGATAGCTCATGAGAACTTTAAAAATGTTTGTTCATTGAATTTTGTTTTGTGAAAGGGTGTCATACTCAGATCCATCAGATATGGTATTTCTGGGTCTTACCATATACTATTAATTTGGGTCAAAAATGAAAACTGTACCATTTAGGTTTGGCTAAACCTTTTAATTAAAGGTATTGGGGGAAGGCAATCAGGGAAGTACAACATTTAAGCTTTTCTAGGTCCTCAGAGAACTTTCCAGCATTAGTATTATAAATTAGTGTGGCAAAACACTTAATTTGATTTCATAATAGCAAGTATTTGAGGAAAAGCTATGGCAAAGGTGATTTTTTGTTGTTGTTGAGGCAATTGGAGTTAAGTGACTTGCCCAGGGTCACACTGCCAGGACATGTTAAGTGTTAAGAGGTCAAATTTGAACTCAGGTCCTTCTGACTTCAGAACTGGTGCTCTATCCACTACACCAACTAGCTACCCCAGGTGATCATTTTTTAAGTGTCAGTTTTATGTGTCCCCTATTCACTTGATTAGGTTATTTGGGAATGGACCTTTCTTAGAATATGGCATAGGTTATGGAGCTAACTCTGTGTACTTATCCCTTTTTCAAAGAATATAATTTATTCTTAGTTATTAGGGATGCCTCAGATGATACAGGCTCAGAAAATAGATTCTTTGGGGGGAAAAGTTGCTTGGAGAAACTTTTTTTGAACTTCCCCCCCTTTCCTTGAATATTCAGACTAGAATGGAAAAGGGGAAGGGAAAGTGATATCTTTCCCTTCTCTCTTTTTATCCTTACCCCAGAAAGAATAGTGGCATTGTAAAAGTGCATATTAGTGGAAGACATATATTTCCACACAATACTAAGATTGTATTTTGCTATAATTTGTGTTCCTGTTTAAACCCTTCTGTTTCCTTTTTAAAGCATAGGTTAGTGCCTGAGCAATAATTAGAAATGGGTATTTTCACCCTTGGAGGATGCCTTTTGGGTAATCTTAAATTCATGTTTCTGAATCTTAGAGATGGTTGAAAGTCAGATGACAGTGACTCAGAAAGAGAAGCTTTCTTTTATAAATGTGCAACCTAGAGGAGAAGAGAAATACTAACAGAGAGCTTCCACACTTGGAAAAATTAAAATCATATCATGGCTGACCAAAAGATATGAACCTTGCCAGCCTTCTATAATTATTTTGGTTCACTAGGATAATGCTGGTATGAGGTTTATGGGAAATATCTGCTTAACAGTTGTGAAAATGGTATTTACCATCTGTGGGTTGACTGTTTTGTAGTTCTGCATATTTTCAGGTGTCCTTGTAAATTCCTTGCATCACATTAGTTAATGTGGTGGAAGAAATAAAATGCTATCCCATACCCCATACTCATATTGTAGATGAGTATCTCTGTGGGATGAGATCTTGTTAATACTATATGAGGAAATCTTAGGCATGGGCCTACTTAAACTTTGTTTTAGATATTTATTAGATTTTAAAAATATTTATTAGATTATTAGATTTATTTACATATTTATTTCAAATTTAATCTGGGAGAGGGAGTCAAAGAAACTTGCTTTTTCTAGGGGTCATTCCCTTTATTTCCCTCCCCGCATATTCCCCCCCCCCCCCATTGAATCTAGATCATGGTGAATCACAACCCTCTGGCAAATTTTGAGAACTGCTTTGGTTGAATGATTCATCACCTTGTGGCCACAGCTGGTAAGTGACAGAGCTGGGCTTTTGTAACCCCATTACCTATCACAATGTGTTTTATATGGTAGGAGTTTATTAAATGAATTCTGAATTCTATTAATTCTAGTTCCAGGGCTCCTAATCTTTACATTGTTCATCTTTACTGAAAGTACTTTCTCTCCACTTTGTTTTGGGTCAAACCAAGAAGCCCTTCACCTGCCTTTTTTCTCTTGAGTTTATTAGTTACATCAAGCTTGAGAACATCTTTGGAATCCATACTTCTTGCAAAGATGTTGAAGACAAAGATACAAAAGACAATGTTTTTTGTCCTCAGAGTACTCTTGGCTTTGCAGTAGAGAGCTACATGAATAAGATGTCTCAAGCACAAATAGAGAGGAAGTTTACAGATGTTTATGTCATGTAGACATGAGCATTAACGGACTTTTAAATCAGTCATTGCACAATTAAGTCACTCTCATTCAACCCCAGGCCTGGCACCAAAAGCCGAAAACTTAGAGTTTATTTTGTCACCTTCTTTCCCCAGCTGAATAGCTTGTCTGAGTATTATTCCTGACATCTCCTGAAAGATGACACCGAGCCCTGAAACCAGCGAATCGTGAATCAAAGCTGCTTCTTGCCATCATAAAAGAGATGTTCTAAACCCAAAACATAAGGATCGTTTTATCTTTATTAATAGTTTAATGCATCTGAGAAAGCTATTTGACATTTTTTACACCTCCAACTCCTTTCTTCATGCATTACTGATCAGACTACACCAGAGTTCATTCACTTCCATCCATTTAATAAGTGGGTAAATTCTACATCAAATTTGCATGGAGCTTCCCGATGATTCTACATGCCTCTGAACTTCACTAGCTAGGACATCTCAACACCTTTGTGTCAAAGTTATAAGTCTTCTGTAATCACAAAAGAAGGAATCAGTGAAGTTGTTGGGGTGCATGTTTCTCTTAAAAAGAAGTCTTCCTGATGAAAACTTTGCTATAGAAAATTTAAAAATGTATTCTGATGAACGATGTGGTCAGGCATTTTTCTTCATCTATATAATGGAAGAAACATATATACACTAAATGAATTTTTAAAATATCAAAGGTAGGTCTTTGAGATCATTGAAACTGGTATAAGCTATTTATATGCAATCAGCCAACACTCACTTCTTTGAAAAGTGTTTTGTCCCTAATGACATCCTTTTCAAGTAAGAATGACATCTAATTGGCTAATTACATTATTAGTCCTAGTTCATATTTTGAATTCACAATTGTTAATGCTATGAGTAATTGCTATAAGAGTTCAGGGAAGTGAAAAATCAATGTGGACTGTGAAGTTAGGAAAGAATTGATAAAAGAGAAAAGAGGCTAGAGCTTGGGCTGAAAAAATGGGAACAATGTATACTATCGGTATAAAATTAATTTATTTGATTATGTGGGTTATTCACATGGCTACATGGATTGTCTAAATGTGAATATTGAGGTAAGTCTAGATATCTTTAGAATCTCAAACATTCAATAAGATTCCCATCACAAGGGGAAGAGAAGATTAAAACTATGAAGGGAATCTGACTAGTTCTTTTCAGAGAAGGGATGTGGAATTAGAATTTTATCTACCTTGCCCCCACTTCCTAAATACATCTAGTTTAGAGGAAATCATTTCTTCAAGCTACTTTCCTGGTCGTTATCCTTGGAAGGAAAGGGAGTGACCCAAGCTTATAGTGGGAAGTTTGGTCCCTTCCTACCAAAAGCAAAGTAAGTTTTTGGTAATTGATTAATTCTTCCTCCACTATAAATTCTTGCTGGAGAAAGGAGTGGATGAAGTAATCTTTTTAGATTCTGTCCTTCTCTAACTTAAGAGTCTATGACTTCATTATGACTTACCTTCAAGCTCAAAAAGGCACTAATAAAAGGTGATTGTCTTAATATTTTACCCAGTTGCATTCCTCTATCATGCCTCAGGAATTTTTTCATTCTTCAAGATTACGGCGGCCCTAGAACTCATACCTCATCAGGACCTTCTGCTTCTGAAGTCTCTTCTTCTGATTGGGTACTCTAAGTATCTTGCATGTAGTATGTAGTACTTAATGTTTATTGACTGACTGACTGACTGGATGAATTGGAGGTATGCTTTCCAACTTCTCTTCCCTATTTCCTGTAAAATTCTGATATTCATAACAAACCAAATAATAATGAAGAAAACAGATGAAAAACTGTAGTTAGTGACATCTTCTAACCCAGAGCTGAATCAAAAAGAAGCCCATGAGCAATGGGAATAGAAGCTCCTCCAGTAAACTTAGCACTAGTAGAACCTAAGACAGAAATATGTAGAAGGAAAAGCTCTATATTTGAAGCCAGCAAGAGCAGAGGACTCCTGGGAAGAAACTTCAGAGTGGGAAACTTGGAAGTCTTGGGGAGAAGCAGTGGGTAGTGGTTCCAAAACACTCAGACTGGAGCATCCCAGTCTGAGATGTCAGAGAAGATCTTGAGCATTTTGAATATCAAAGATGTAGGGAGATCTAATCCCAGAAAGGGGTTACCATAGAAGAAACTAGGGAACCAAGATTGAAACTAAGCAGAGTTGACCACCTCCTTCTCAAAGTCGAAGAGGAGACAAAGGTTGGTCCTTGCACAAAGTCCCAATTCATGGACAAAAGCTAGAGATATAAATGAATTAAAGAAAATAACAGTCAGTATCAAAAATCATTTCAAAGCAAGATATTTCTCTAAATAAGGAAAGAGTACCACCACATTAAATAAAAGCAGAGAATGAAAGGGAAACAAAAAGTGGGTTTTCCACAAGGACAACATGACTGCTTAGATGAAATAAAACAAGAGGTAAAAAAGTGGGAATTGTAATGGTGAGTCTGGTACATGTGCTTACTTCTTCAACTTGCTAGGATGTGAAGGACACCTTTAGCAGAATCAGAATGACATGTAACCTTAGAGAGTTTGGGGCATGTATAGTCATTCAGCAAGATGGTAAATGTGTGGTTTGGTTAGATGATAAACATGTGTTTAGGAGGAGCTTTATCTTATTGGCTATATAGTCAGATATTTATTGTTGTCTTTAAAGGAGCCTGAATCAACTCTGTGCTTCTTTGATGCTGCAAGGGAATGAAATGACTTCTTCATTCATAGTATCTGGTGAGACCATATAAGAAGAGAGAGGACCTTAGGCATCCTTCCTCTCTGGAGCAAATGTAGTTCACAAGATAAAAAGTTCCTTTGGTCCTTTCATTCATTCTTTTCTGTTTATGGTATAATAAATATAATTTCCAATATTGGCAGTTTTAAAGGATAAGAGAGCAAGGCATGGAAATCCAGAAATCAGAATCCAGGTTGAGTTTTTTTTGCAGCCAGTACAGCATTGATGTTCCAATGGGCAAGAAGTAAATCTCAGTGACTTTGAGACGCAAATACATTGGAAAATCTAATCTGGCAATGATGTCATTTTTGAATATGTTGGTAAAACCATTCAGTATAATTTAGCTGATCAGGCTAAGCCCTAACATTCAGACACTGAAATAGGATAAAAGAAGATTACATCTTCATGACGTTGGGCGAAATCTATGTTTGTTTTTTGTATATCTTTAAAATAAATATTTCTTTGTAAATGCCAATTTATGTTAAATGGAATGAGAATGTCATTCACTGCCCCCCCCAAAAAAAATTAAAGGAACATAACTGGTGGAAGACCAATACTATGACAGAGAAAAATAACCATCTTTTTGTTCCCATACTCCTCAGGGTATTTGAAAATGTTGAGATACAGATTAGTAGGTCTATTTCTGTGACATTGGTGCTAAAGCATCTCTGTTTTAAAATAAAATTTCTGAAGGAAAGAATTAAAAGAAGAATAATTAGATTAACAAAAAATGTTTAAGACTTACACAGGAAATAGGCTAACTGAAAACTAGAATAGACCAAATAGAAATCAATGATTTATTGAGAAAAACAAGAAATATTAGAACTGAGTAAAAAAAAAGAAGAAATTGTTAACAGCTGAACTAGAAAACAGGTCAAGAAGAGATAATTTAAGAATCACTAGATTCTCTGAAAATTAGGATTAAAAAAAAAACACCCAGACATCATATTTCAAGAAATCGTAAGTGAAAACTATTCAGATGTATTAGAATCAGAAGGCAAAGCAAAAAGAGAAAAATTTCACAGATCACTTCTGAAAGCAATCCCTTCCCAAAGACTTAGTTTTAGGAGTGTCATAGTCAAAATCTGGAACTCCCATATTAAAGGAGAAATACTTCAAGTGTGCAGAAAAAAACCCCAACAGTTCAAGTACCAAAGAAATGCAGTTGGCCTCCTTGAAGACCTTGAAGCTGCTGCTAAAAGCTTGAGGAAATGTTGGAACATACTATTGTCTGAAAAGCAAAAGAAATAAGCTTAACAACCAAAAATGACTTGACTTACAAAGATAAATATAATCTTGAAAGATAAAAGGATATTTAATGAACTAGAAGAACAAACAATTTCTGCTGAAGTGGAATAGGACTTTTGAAAGATGAACCCAAGATTCCAAAGAAATATAAAAAGGTAAAGATATTTAAGGGATATGTAGAATGGTGTAGTGTTAATATTCTAATGGTAGAGAAGAAACAAATTTCCTTTCAGAATTTTAATGTCTTCAAAGCATATTTATTGAAGGAGTTAAATAAAAAGGGAATGGAGCTTGCAATTCCTCATAATTTATATGTTAAAGAAAAAAATATACAAACATGGAGGAAGAGGTCAGTAGAGTACACATCAGATAAATTTCCTTATCTAAAATGGATAAAGGAGAATTGCTGTTTGGTGAAGTTTGGTGAAGAAATATGTCAAATTTGACAGGGAAATAAGAAGGGAAAGGGAAAGAAGATGTTAAGAGGAAGGATAATACTGTGGGGGCAGGCCACAGTCATAAGCAAAACAAACAGCAATATTCTACACCTGTGGATTTCCTATTTCTATCCCCTACAAAGAAGTAGAGAGAGAATTCTTTTCATATCTCTTCTTTGGAACTAAGTTTGTTTCTTATAAATTGACAACATTTATTTTGGCTATTTTGTGGTTATTTCCATTGCCATCATTTTAGTCACCATGTTTATTGTTTCCTGCCATCTTCTTGTTCATTCTAGGAGTTTATTCTCTGATGGTACTCACCACTGGCTTACATTTGGTTTGCTTTAGTGCACTGCAAAATTAAACCATGTAGTTGTTACCTCTTGCCATCAGTCATTTCACTTAATGTATGTAGGATGACAAGATGTCTCAATTTCACAAGCTTGACTCCAAATGAGGCGATTCTGTCAAGATTGATATCTAGTTATCTGCTCAGGAAAGGAAATTGCTCTTCACTTGTTTCAGTCTTGTTCCCATTTGGAATTTTCTTGGCAAAGGTACTGATGTAGTTTGCCATTTTCTTTTCTGGCTTATTTACAGATGTGAAAACTGAGGCAAAAAAGGTTAAACAAGGGTCACAGAGCTAGTAAGTTTCTAGAGTTGAATTTGAACTCATGAAGATGGGTCTTCCTGATTCTAAGCCCAGTGCTTTCCCAAGAAAGGAAATACAAAGCAGAAAAGAAGTCAAGGCACAAATTTATCTATTGGAGTCTCCTTCCTCTATTTGTTAAGTGAGAATAGTTGTCATGATGCTTGAAGAGGGAAGGGCCAATCCATCTCCCACACCTTGTTCATTTTAGAGTTACATGATATCACTTAAAGAGTCAAAGAAAGAGAGAGTTCTCCCCTTTTAACTTACACAGAGCCCTGTACTCTTGCCATAATCATTGGATTAGAGTAGATCATAGGACCATTAAGAGTTTTCTAGATCATGAAAAAGCAACAAATACTTTCAGTACTGGATTACCCACCCAATGTATAGGAACAAGCAGGAGGTCCATTATTCTTTGAAGGCTCAAGTACTGAATCATCAAGTCTTTGGAATCTTTGGAAGTTTCCAAGAGACTTTAGGGCACATGTTCCCTGGGATAGTATCTATAGGCAGGACTGTGCTAGAATCAATTTGAAACAGCTCTCAAGTGTCAATTACTACATTTTTACTGTTTCTTCAAAATTAACAAATACTACAAGTCAAGGTTTGATTTATTATTTTGCTGATTGGATAGAATTAAGAAAGTGATAGAGATTAAATTTAGAAGTTTGTTGCATGTTCAAAGGCCAATACAACATTCACTAGATATAAATAAAAATATATGGTTTTGAAGGTGTGAGACAAATAAATTGGAGAAGAGTTGAAAAAAAAAGATTATTATTTAGAGTTACACAGGAAAAGAATTTAATATTTTAAACAAAGAAGTACATCAAGATAAGCATCTCTGGTAAATAATGAGATGAAAATTGAAAATTAATATAATTGTCATATAACAAAACTTTACTCAAAAACTTTTTAAAAGCTTCTCTTAAGTGTTCTAAGAGAAGAAATTATAGAAACCATAATTAAGTTTGAAAAAGTTGTATGAGAGTAGTTGTGATAGCTTGTTAGCATTTTCTAACTGAAAAACTTGAAAGAATCAAGGGGAAAACTCTTCTTTTGATTGGAGTGAACTGGTCATTGGGAGCTATAGATTCTTACCATAGATAGGATCTGTGTGACTCTTCTTTTACTTCTACTGTGAGGAGGGGATTTCACTGAGAACATAGAAGGAGTGACATCAGCCTTCTAGCCAATTCAGAAAGCTAACCGTTAAAGTAAAACATCCCTTTAATTAGCTGTAATGCTTTATTCAGGGTGAAGAGACCATCTGTGTTTGAGATGATAAGAAGGTGCAGAAGCAGCTGAAGGAAGAACCTTGGAGGCATTTTGATGCCAAGGTGATTTGAAACCTTGAAATATTCACACACTTTGAGAATAGCTTTTGACTCAGAGGTAAGCCTTCAAGATGAGGTATAAGAAAATAATTTACTTAATATGAAATTTTGAACAAATTGATGTGTACAGGTATAATGAATAATTTTATAGCAATTATGTACTATTTTAGTACAGTTGTATTTTTATTTAAAAATTAAGTTAATGTCTGAATTTTCAAGTAACAAATATTTGATGATATGGATCATGAGACCAAGATCCTTAGCATCTGTTGTTAGTAATTTATCCTAATCACAGGAAAAAATACCAAAGAAGTAAAGTCTTATTCTTATAAGATCGGGGGGTGGTCCTCATCCTAATTCCTTCTTATAATGACAAATTGGATTTCCAGAGCAGGGATATATCTTCCCTTTCCTCATTCTAGTGGCACCCCTGAGGGTCTGAAGGCATCTTTCTAATATTATTGGCTCTAGGGTCCATCCCAGTGTTTTCCTCCCACTATCAATTGCAATTTATCTTATTAATGTCATCTAATCAATGCCTCTTAATGTCTCTTCAACATTATTAATATTTTGGATTAGCACCCCATTATCTTTTTAACAATAATTAGATTTTATCTCAGAAAATATAGCAAGAATTTTGAGTTCAAGACACACTTTTCCAAGCTAGGGATACCCTCTCCTCTATATTGACTCAGTACTTGGGGACAGTGAGCTCAACCTTAAAGCAGTGACTACAAAATATTTGGTTTGGTTTGGTTTGGTGGTTTGGTAGACCACAGACTCAGGTATGGAGTCCTGTCATTGGATATCTGGTCCCTTAAGTTTTTGAATATCACAAAGCCTTTCTATCTCAAAAACTCCTTCAACTAAGAATAGTAAAGAATAGACTCAATAGAGAGAGAAGCAACGGATAGGCAATGTTGGGCTTCATTTTGATCTGGATAAGAAGCTAGACAGAAAAAGCTGATGCTACCTCTCTCAGCCACTGAAAGACCTCTCTTCTACCCACAGCAAGGTCCACAGTAACTTGTCCTTGTCCTCCCTACTTATCACCAGTATAGAGAAAAGAGTTCACATTGCCCCATGGAAGGTTTTTGGATGAACCTTCATCTCAGAAACCAAGTGAAGAAGACTTTTCTTCATCATTCCCAGCCACTGTATATTTACATATTCTCTGAAGTCCTCATGAATGGACATCAGGCTTAGGATGCTGGATTTGTCCATAGAGGTTGGATTCTTGTGGGCTGGTTGTTCATTAAAGAAGAAAAAAACCTTGTATATGAAACTGGAAACTTGTATTATGTAGATACTACTGTCACAGAAGCAAAGGAAGTAATAGAAGCTAGTAATTGAGTGCTCCAGGCAAGACCCAGTTACTGTGCTTTCTCTGTGTGTCTCTGTCTCTGCCTCTCTCTTCAGAGGCAGCTAGGCAGCATAGTGGATACAACACTGGGCTTGACATTCTCCAATTGATAAATGGTCAAAAGATATGAACAGACAATTTTCAGACGAAGAAATTGAAACTATTTCTGGTCACATGAAAAGGTGCTCCAAATCACTATTGATTAGAGAAATGCAAATTAAGACAACTCTGAGATACCACTACACACCTATCAGATTGGCTAAAATGACAGGAAATGATAATGATAACTGTTGGATGGGATGTGGGAAAACTGGGACACTGATACATTGTTGGTGGAACTGTGAATGGATCCAACCATTCTGGAGAGCAATTTGGAGCTATGCTCAAAAAGTTATCAAACTGTGCATACCCTTTGACCCAGCAGTGTTTCTACTGGGCCTATATCCCAAAGAGATTTTAAAGGAGGGAAAGGGACCCACATGTGCAAAAATGTTTGTGACAGCCCTTTTTGTAGTGGCAAGAAACTGGAAATTGAAAGGATGCCCATCAATTGGAGAATGGCTGAATAAATTATGGTATATGAATGTTATGGAATATTATTGTTCTGTAAGAAATGACCAACAGGAGGATTTCAGAGAGGACTGGAGAGACTTGCATGAACTGATGCTGAATGAAATCAGCAGAACCAGGAGAACATTATACACAGCAACAAGACTATACGATGATCAATTCTGATGGACATGGTTCTCTTCAACAATGATGTGATTCAAACCAGTTCCTATTGTTCAGCGATGAAGATAGTCATATACATCCAGAGAGAGGCCTGTGGAAACTGAGTGTGGACCACAACACAGCATTTTAACATTTTCTGTGAATATTTCCATTCATTTTGTCTTCCTTCTTAGGTTGTTTTTTTTCTTCTTCTCTTTCTAGATCTGATGTTTCTTGTGCAGTAAGATAACTGTATAGATATGTATACATGTATTGGATTTGTAATATCATTTATCATATTTAGCATGTATTAGATTACCTGTCATCTAGGGGTGGGGGTGGGGGGAAGGAGGGGAAAGCTTGGAAAAAAAGTTTTTGCAAAGGTCAATGTAGAAAAATTACTCATATGTTTTGTAAATAAAAAAGCTTTTAATAAAAATAAAAAAAACACTGGGCTTGAAGTCAGGAAGACTTGTCTTTCTGAATTCAAATCTGGCCTCAAATGTTTATTACTTATGTGACCTTGATTGCCTTAGTTTCTCATCTATAAAATGAGCTGGAGAAGAAAATGGCAAACCGCTCTGCCAAGAATATCCCAAATGAGTTTATGAAGAGTTGAACATGACTGAAACGTGACAAAACAACAAAATCCTCTCTTCAGCTATCATTCCCGTTCTTCTACTCTTTCCCTTTTCTGAGAGATTTTATAAATGGCCACCATAGTGGAAATCTTTAATTTTCCTGTAAAATTCTAATAGGGTCCTCTCTTTCCAAGTGGGAAGAAATATACACACAGGATCTTTAGTAACTTAATGTCCTTCCCCAATCACCTACTTACAAGGCAATTAGTCCAACCTTATCAGGACTATTACAAATGCAGTATAATGTTACAGGTATCAATATGTTACAAATACAAGATGCTTAGCTGGAACTGAAGTCACCATTAGCAAGTTCTGAGGAGCAATCAACTAAGAGGCATTTATTAAAGCATTTACTATGTTCCCAGCAAAGAACTAAGTTCTGAGGGAATTCAGCGAAAGGGGGGAAAGCTCCTTTCAAGAAGAAATCTATATTTCAAAAACTACATTTTATTTATATGTTTTTATGTAACTTAGATTGTCCCCTATATCCCTCCTCCTTTGCAATGGGAAGCAATTCCTTATATCAAAGAATTTAAAAAAAAGAAAGAAAAAATTATTAAAACCAGTCAATACATTGAAAAAAATTTGACATTGCAAGCCATGTTCTATATCCATGAATTCAAGGTTGTTGTGAGTATCGAATGATATAATATTTCTAAAGCATTTTACAAATCTTAAAATGTTACAGAAATGCTAGCTATTAACAAAAATGCAGGTAGGCAGCTCAGTGAATAGAACATTGGCAATACTGCATCTTCTTGAGTTCAAATATGTCCTCAGACCCTTACTAGTTGTGTGACCCTGGGCAACTCACTTAACCCAGTTTGCTTCAGTTTCTTCTTCTGTAAAATAAACCGGAGGAAAAAAAGGCAAATTACTCCAGTATCTTTGCCAAGAAAATCCTGAATGAGGCAAGAGTCAGACACGAGTTAACAAGAACATTAACAAGGACATGAGCTTATTTTACCTCCTAGTTAGCTATAGATATTTATAAAATGAAAAATACTCAGAACCATTAAACTGCTATTTCATTGTAGACCATCCTATTATATTGTCATTACAGAGATAGTTGTAAGGGGAAAAGAGAACAAGAGACAGTGTGAACACGAGGCAAGAATTCTTAGTGGCACAGTAATGTTACATGGTACCTTTTGTGCTTGGATTGCTTTCATTGAATGATTCTATGTTCTCCTGTGTGTTCCATGCTCTTGGTGAAGCTTTGAGTGCTGGGCTATACTGTCAACTACCTGTGGTGTAAAGTCTGAAATACACTGCAGGATGATGTTGTGATGAATCCGTTACAAAGTCAGAAGAAGGTCCATCTTTAATAGCATCTTTCTGATCCTTAAGAAATTCCCGTAGGAAGATCTGGGTCAGAAGATGCTGACAAGTCCAACAGACCCATTTCCTCTTGAGACCTTTTTTATTTTAAACAGCACACTTATAGAGTAAAGAAAATGCTACTTATGATTTTAAAATTCATTCTATTCAGCAACCTATAGCTCTATGTTTATAACTTATACAATTACTATTCTTGATTAGCCACAAAAAGTGATGAGTTGGCCTTTCAAATATTGTAAGCAAAGCCAGCCAAGCAGAAAATATAACTGAAGGAAAAACAATTAAAAGTTATTTTACTGGTTATAATATAGCTGATTGTTATATTTACATATCATTCTTTTGTACAATGGGGAAAATCTTCTGCATACTCCTTTTACAATGGCATTATTTGACTATAAAAGCCATATTTGCAAATTAGCCACAACGGTTTTAGATAGTAAACATTGTACTTAAAGCATTTAGGGATATTTTATCATAGCTATGGAACATATAAATATTATCTTTTTAAAAATATTTTAAGGAATGTTATTTACATTGTCAAATTGAAATGCACTGCAGATGGCTTAGACTTAAATTCTTGGTTTTTCATGTGGTGTTATGAATACCCCTTGTTCTTCCTTCCAAGACTTTTTTTCTGAGAAGGAAATGCCCATTACACATTAACTGCTGATTCTGGGTTTTTAAAGCAATATGTATAGGGTCTGCTAACACAATAATGGGGGGGAAATCTCAGGCAATAGCAAGGAAAAATATTAAGACTATACTCCTCCTATACTGGAAGGAGTTTAGGGGTGTCAGAATGATTCTATTAGAATCCCTTGTTATTCACTTTATTATTTTTTAATCCTTGTTCTTGCATGGCAGAGAGCTATCCTTGGGAAGACAGATATTCATTTCTCACATATATTGACTGTGTGACCCACAACAAGTAAGCTTTTTACCATCCCCAGGCAACTTTCTAAGGCAGTAAGTTGCAAAGCAATTGCCATTCTGCTTTGATAGAAGGAATTCCTTCACCAGAAATTCTCCACAACAATGAAACAGATATTTGTAGACATATTATTCTTTTAACTTTTGTGTATTAGTGGAAAGATAATCAGAAAAGGAACTCTGATCACTTCTTTTATTTTGTCACTCACTAACATGGTTTTCGCACAATCAGTTTCTCTTGCCTTCCTTTCTATGTAGACGTTCGCTTATATCTCTTAACCCAGATATCCTAGTAGAGGAGTCAGAATCCTCCTTGCTTCCCATCATCACTTTCAAACTCTTTCTTTACTATCATGATTCAATAATCTCGCCTCCTTTGAAGTCTATATTATCTAAATTTATCATTCAATTCAGATTATGTTGACGATTTTATATAGACCTCTGTAATATTCTCCTTTTCTCTATGAGACTGGTTCATAGTCTTTTTCTCCACAATTCCTGCTCTCAGCAATTCCTGTTCCCTCAACTACCCTAACTTTCCATTTCCTCAATTTACTCACTTTACATAATACATTCCTGTACTACATATCAGCTGCACAAGGAGATGGTCATGTTCTTGATTTTGCCATCAGTCAGAAATATTACAAATTCATTTTCACGTGCTCTGAAATTTCTTTATTTGATCATCATATTTTTTATTATTTTTTCCCCTAGGCCTTATGACCACTAACCTTGTTCTTTGTTCTCATCATGCCCTACATTTCCTTTATCCTTCATTTGTTTGAGGTCACAACCTTTATGCTGGCTATGCTATTCCACCATCCCTATCTCAATCCCTTAATAAATCACTACTGTGGGGCAGCTAGGTGGCACAGTGGATAGAGCACCAGCCCTGAAGTCAGTAGGACCTGATTTCAAATCTGATCTCAGACACTTAACATTCCCTAGCTGTGTGACCCTGCGCAAGTCACTTAACCCCAATTGCCAAAGCAAAAAAATAAAATAAATCACTACCGCTCTACCACTATCTTTTAACTGCATAGTCTCTTCTTACCTCCTCATCCTATAACTGAATATGTCTTGCTAAATTACAATCTTGGATTAATCCAACCATCTACCATATTTACTTCTATTTAAATGCTGAACAGAGCTGGGGTAAATCACAAAATCATGTCAATTGGGATCATTACAAAATCAGTTCTCATTGTGTCAAGGAAACAATTTTACTTCCTATCAATGCTCTATCTCCTCCATAATTTTTTAAAAATATTCTAAATCTCACCAAAAATCTCTCATAGGACCTCCTTTCTCTCCCATTTCTGTTCAGGAATTTGACTTATACTTCACTTAAAATATTAAAGCCATTTAAGGAGAGCTCCCTCTTCTCACATTGTATAGATGTCTTCCTTCCATTATCTCTTCTTTCATTCCTATCTCAAATGAAAAAAATGGCTCTTCTTTTTTCCAAAGAAAACCCTTCTTCACATACCTTTGTTCCCATTTTGTTCCATCTTTTCCAGAAAATTGACTATCAACCTTACTTTCTCTGTTATTTTCAATCTATCCCTGTCAACTTTTTTTTCCATTTTTTTCTTCAAATGTGCCCATGTTTTCCCATCCTTAAAAATAATTACTTGAACCTAGCCACCATAATAGATATCATGCCATTTCTCATATTTCTTCTCTGCTTCCTGGGTAAACTCCTTGAGAAAGCCATCTATAATATGTACTTATGCTTCTTCTTCACTTATACCTCCCTTTTCACCTCTACCTCTTATTTTCCCTAACTTCATTTAAGACTTTATTTAAGGGGGCAGCTAGGTGGTGCAGTGAGTAGAACACCAGCCCTGAAATCAAGAGGACCTGAGTTCAAATCTGATCTTAGACACTTAATACTTCCTAGCTGTGTGATCCTGGGCAAGTCACTTAACCCCAATTGCCTCAGCAAAATTTTTTTTAAAAAGATAGCTCAATTCCCATTTCCAACAAGAAGACTTTCCCAGTTTCCCTAGTAGTTCCAGTATTTACTGTATGTATGTATGTATATATATATATATATATGAAATGTACATAATTATTTATGTGGTCTCCCCTCTTAAAATACTAGCTTCTTCAAAGCAGGTATAGTTTATATCTTTCTTTGCATCTTTGGTGCAGCCCAGTCCTGGAATATAACAGATACTTCTTTATTCATCGATTGATTGAGATGGAATGGGATGATAACTGATAACAGAGAAAGGATAGATTTTTCAATTAATATTTTGCTTCTGTTTTCTATATTAAAAAAGGAATTTTGCATAGGAAATGACAACACAGACTAACCAAACCATCTTTGATACTCAAGAGAAGTAAGGAGAAATAAGAGAGTATCTTGTCACCCTTCACAAATCCAAGTAACGGGGGTAGGTGGTGCAGTGTATTAAGCACCAGCTCTGAAATCAGGAGGACCTGAGTTCAAATTTTGTCTCAGACACTTAAAATTTCCTAGCTGTGTGACCCTGGGCAAATCACTTAACCCCAACTGCTTCAGCAAAAAACAAAACAAAAAGTAACAGTTCAGATGGACCACATTTTTGAGTATGAGAGAACAAGTGCATTTTATTGTTGAGCTACTGTCAATGATATTTGAAAGATTATGGATAATGGGAAAGGAACTTCAGGTTTGGAGAAAGGCAAATATTCTGATTTTTTAAAATGGAAGTGAAGAGAGGACAAACTACAGTCCAATGAATTTGGGTTTAAATTCAAAAGCTTTAAAACATATAATTAAAGGGATATTTGATGAACATATGAAAAAGAAGTCAATTATTACAAAGAATCAGTATGACTTCATCAAGACCAGGCTATATTGGATTTATCTTTCAATGAGCATGCTAAACTAACAGATCAAGGAATAAAGTTTACCTCTAGGTTAGGAAGAAACTTTTTGAAAAAAATATTTTGTGGATTTGCCATCTAGGGGAGGTGCTAGGGGAAAGGGGAGAAAAACTAGGACACAAGATTTTGCAAGGACTAATGTTGAAAAATTGCCCATGCATATGTTTTGAAAAATAAAAATCTTTAATTAAAAAAAACAGAATAGAACATAATACTACAGCATAAATTCCATTGTAAATTATAGAAATGGTGGGATATCCACTTTGCCACATACTACTTGGCAAGGTCTCAGGAGAGCACTTTGTAGCACCACAGCATTCATGTAGTTCAACCTTTACCTGAAAAAAAATTCCCACTACAACACAACTGATCACTGAGTATTTACTTAAGGACACCCAATAAGGGAAGCACAATACCTGCTAGGGAACCCATGTATAATTTCTTTTTCCTGACAGCTTTTAAATACTTTTATTTAAAACTTCTATTAAAATTATTTTCAATACCATAAAAGGGAAAAAATATATTGTGCTATTCTTGTGGAGAAGTTGAGGAAATCTGGATGAGGAAAAAAAACAATTAAAAGATTTTTTAATTACCTGAGTGGTTCAGTCTACAAAGAGTAGATATAAATAGTTTGTTATCAATTGGAGAGTATGTCTCCAGTGGAGAACCCCAATGATCTGCCACTGTGCCTTAGATGAAAATATAGGTGGCAGGTTTATCAAATTTGAAAATATCACAAAGCTAGAGAAAGAATCAATATATAAGATATCCATCAGAAACCAAAAAGAAATCTTGGTGGGCACAGGCATTAAGTTGATTTTAATAAGGACAAATATAAAGTTTTCTATTTTGGGGCAAAAAAATCAATTTCACAAGGACAAAATGGGCAAGGCATATGTAGCAATTTGTCTGAGAAAGATCTGGGAGATTTAGTGGATTGAAAATTCAATAGGAATAAGCAGTGTGATTTGGCAATCACAAAACTAATGAAATCTTGAGTGACATTAATCAAGGCATATCTTCCAGGAATAGAGCATTTTATAGTTGATTAAAAGGCTCAGGGACCACAGTTTAAAAACAATGAGAATATAGATTCTTTACAATATGGAGCAACCATGGACTTGAAGTTCATGTCAAACTGGGGACATTTATCTAGGAAAAAGAAGAGAAGATAAATAGCTATCTTTGGGTATTTTAAAGGTTATCACATGGAGGAGGTGTTAGTTTTGTTTTGTTTGGCTCCAGTGGGAAAAACCAGAAGTAACAAATGGTAGTTAAAAGAGGCAACTTTATTCATCATATTATGGAAGATTTCTTAATCATTAGTCCTTTTAAAATGGAATAAGTTATCTGAGGAGGTCATCAAGTAGAAGCTCGAACAAACAATAAATGAGAGAAAGAGAGACAGAGAGAGACACACACAAAAAAACACACAGACAGACAGAGAGACAGAGAGAGACAGATAGACAGACAGAGACAGAGAGACAGAGACACACACATACAGAGACAGAGACACATAGAAAGAGACAGAGAGAGATGGAGACACACACACACAGAGAAAAAAAGACAGAGAGACAAAAAACAGAGAAAAACAGAGAGGCAGAGAAAAACAGAGACAGAGAGACACAGAGACAGAGAGAAGAAGGGAAGGAGGGAGGGAAAAAGAGAGAAAAGGAGGAAGGGAAGAAGGGAGGAAAGGAAGGAGGGAGAAAGTATAAAACCATACTTTGCATATTTCTATTTACCAGTCTTTTTTTCTAGAAGTGGATAACATCTTCATAGGTAATCTGTAGTTGATTTGAGTATTTATAATACTCAGAATAATTTAGTCATTCACAGTTATTCTTTGAACAATATTGCTGTTACTGTATAAAATATTCTCTTGATTCTCCTCATTTCACTCTTCATTATTTCATGCAAGTCTTTTCATGTTTTTCTAAAATCAACCTGCCCATAATTTCTTATAGCACAATAGTATTCTAACTTCTTTAAGTTTTGAAAGGAAACAGAAAATGAATTTTAAACAAACCATTTCTAGAACTAGGAACTTTGTCTGACATTAATCTTGAATTTGTACATAATTCTTGTTATGCTCTCTGGGACCAAAGAGAATAATTCTAATATCCCCCTCCATGTGATAAAATCCTTCACATACTTGAAGATGCCTCTTCTTTTTTTGGTCTAAATATCCTCATTTCCTTTAACCAAACTTCATAAGACACGGGCTCAAGATTGCCTACATTTTAGCAAAGCTTTTGGTAAAATATCTCCTATTATTCCTGTGGAGAATATATTGAGAGAGTTAGATTAGCTAACACAATTAGATGGATGCAGATCTAGTTGGATGACAAGGCTTAATAAGTAGTTGATAATGATTCAATGTCAGCATGGCTGGAGGGAATCCAGTGGTGTCCTTTGGATCTGTACTTGGCTTTGTGTTCTTTAGCATTTTTACCAGTGATGAGGGCATAAATGGCATGCTAATGAAATTTTCAGATGACACAAGGCTAACATGATGGATGGCAAAGTTAAATTCAAAATGATCTTGACAGGTTAAAACTTTGGGCTGAATCTAATAAAATGAAATTCAATAGAAGTAAGTGCAAAGTCTTACACTTGGGGAAGGTTTGATTAGACAATGTTGTTTATCCATTTTTGAAGAAGACCAATGACACTATGGGTGATGTCTTGGCTTGTGCATGAATTTAAGTGAGGCAGAATTGCACAAAGTTATTAGCCTTACTTTCTCTTCCTGAGTCACTGAAATTTGGCGGCAGGACAAAATTCAAGATAACTGGTGATTGCATGGGAAGCATTGTATGACTTTAAGTGTCTTTGATACCTTGACCAAACTCTAAGTGCTCCACATCTGCTTCAGCAGTCTTCCTGGCCATTGGAACAAATTGTTCTCATCTGCCCATTCCACCAGAGAAATTCTTCCTATGCTTAAGGTAGACATCTTCCTAAGTCATCAATAGGTTTGAGGTCTGTCAATTATTGTGAATCTGGTTTAACCCATCTGCTGAGATGGTTTACCAGGTGTGGCTGCTGCATATGCTACAGCTTCTTGAATCCACAGGTGAGAGTTGGGTGAGTCAAGTGGAACAACAGGATAAGCAGCCCTGAAAAGTCTCAGCAAGCCCTCACATCAGAGGTGCTAGCCCTCCTGAGTCCATAGTTAGACTATAGCTATTCTGTAAAAGAGTTGGGAATTATAGTGAGTCACAAACTCAAGTCAACAGTGTGTCACCTGAAAAAAAATGCTGATAGAATCTTTGACTACTGTAAGAGAAGCATATCTTCCAGGAATAGACCAGTGATATTGTCACTGTAGTGCGTACTTCATACCCTATCTTGAGTATTGCCTTCAATTGTGGGTACTATAATTTAATAAGGTCATTTAATCAGCTAAGAAATAGCTGTGGAAGGCAACGGGAATGGAGAATGAAAGCAAGCAGGAGAATTTTTTGACTGGATTACCATTCTTTATCTCTCCTATATTTTAATGCCAAACTCATTTTATACTTTACAACAGTTATTTTATTATGCAATGATTACATAGCAAAGAATAATAACTTTGAAAGATCTGAGACTCTTTGAGTCATACAGGGACTATAATTCCAGAAGATTAGAAAGATTATGGGCTCAAGATGTGGAATGTTATATATTTTTGGACATGATCAATGTGGAAATGAGTTTTGCTTACTTATGCATATTTATTGCAAGGTTTTCTCTTTTTTTCATTCTGGATAGGGAAGAAATAGGAGAAAGAAAATAAATGCTTATTAATTAATTTTTTAATTAAAAATATTATAGAGGTACTGATGGCTTTCTCCCTTTGGATTCAAAATATTAATATTAACTCAGATTACATAGAGAAGAAAGAATAAACTCCCAATACACAAAGATCCTAACAAGGGGAGAAAGAGCTTAATGTTGGCTATGTACAAATATGTGTGTATATATACACACACACATACATATCCTACAGCAAGCAATGTTGAATTTTTTTCAACCCCCAAAGAACAGTATTTGCAGATACAAAATTCAAAAAAGGAAAATATGCCCTTAACATATAATAATAAAGGTCATAAAAACCACAATGAAATTACTATAAACCACTATAAATTAATCATAGTCATTGTTTAATAGTCTCAACAATAGAGGTTAATTGAAATAGAGATTTGATAGTTATCTTTATGGGAAGCTAGGTAGCTCAAAGGATAGAGTGCTGGGATTGGAGTCAGGAATATCTGAGATCAAATTTTCCCTCAGACAATTAATACCTGTGTGACCCTGAGCAAGTTACTTGTGTGCCTCAGTTTCCTTATCTGTAAAATAAACTGCACAAGGAAAAGGCAAACAACTCAGTATTTCTGCCAAGAAAATCCCAAATGGAGTCACAAAAGAATTAGACATGACTGAAATGACTGAACAACAACAAAACAAAAGTTTTATATATATGGTATTTGAACCTATAGGGGCAGATGAAAATACCAAGAAGAGCCAAGAATAGAGTCTTGAGGGTCATTCATTATTAAGGGATGGGAATTATATGATGACCCAGGGGAGAAAAGAAGGATAAATATTCAAATACATAGAAGAATCAAGATTAAGTATTTGCAGAAGAGAAGAAAGGAATATTTAAGTGAAGCAGAATTGATCAATAATGTCTGTGTTGCTGAGAGATCAAATAGGATAAGGACTGAGAAGTCAATGAATATGGCAGTTAGGTCTTTAATAATCTTATCAAGAACAAGTTCAGTCAAGTGGTGGGGCTAGACTGTAAGAGGTAGAAAAAATGATGGGCTCTGAGAAAGTGAAGAAAATGAATATATAAAGTTTTTCATGGAGTTTGGCAGTAATATATTGGAAAGACCAAGGGGAATAATTAATGGAGACAAAAAGGAAAAAAAATGGTGAAATTTATGTAACATTCAGGTTTGTATATACATTATCTTTTTTGGTACTTAAAACAATCTTCTGAAGTGGATGCTATTATTATTGCTATTTTACAAATGAAACTGAGACTGAGAGGTTCAGAATCATACAGTTAATAAGTTTTTAAAGCAAGATTCAAATCTGAGTGTTCCTGATTTTAAGGCCTGAACTTTCTCTATCTCCTATATCATAATAAAAAAGGCTTCCATAAAATCTGACATTAGTAGAGATTAACTTAATTCTATAATTTTTATCTTAATGACAAGTGTTCAGGGAAAGTATTATATAGAAGTTTCTGAAAATTGGGAAATATTAAGTGCCCATAATTGGAAGACATATAGAAAGCATAGATTCAAGAAATTGATCAGAAGATCTGAAATTATTTGGAGGGCTGTATAGGAGTAAGCAGTCCATCAGCCAATAAACATTTATTAATTGCCTACTAAGTGCTAAGAACTAGAAATTGGACAGATTTTATGGTTACAAAAGACCTGTGATTCTAGGACAAGGACATATCCTAGAGGAGAGACAGCTTGTTAACAGAAATCAGAATGAGGCAAGAGAACCACTAACCTGATTTAGGAAGTAAGAATTAGGCCATATTTGGAGAATTAGAACATGATCTCAGATAAATTCAACTCAATGGATATCAAAAAATTAAACAAACATCTGATGAAAATCTAGCATGTGCAAGGAGGGGGCCAAGGATACAATGGCAATCTTAACTGTCCCTCTTCTCAAGAATCTGTGGATTATACACAACTAAGTAAATATAAAGGAACGTCAGTTGGGAAAGATGGACACCATGGAGAAAATCAAGTGATGTTTTGAAGAGGATTTGTTATCTGAGATAAGAAAGTCGGTGGAGACTTTTAAGTAACAAATTTGTGACATGGACATACCCTGACAATGTTAATTTGGCAGTTATGTAAAGGAAGATGGACAGGGGGATTAGGAAAACGAATTGGAAGGCTTTTTAAAGTAATTCAATTAAGAGGTGATCAGGACTTGAACTACAGAACTGGCTGTGTAAATAGAGTAAAAGAATGAATGTGAGTAATGCTGTAGAGGTAAGCTAATAATACAATTATATGATGATTATAAAATTACTCTGGCTACACAGATATGCTTTCCAAGACCCTCACTCATCCTCTGAGCCCCAGTAAATCATAATAGGAGCTGATATGAGACCGATGGTAGGTAGGTGATTGTGGAAAGGAATGAAGGGGGGAATTGAATCTTACTGATCACCCACATTCTAGAGCTGTGTTTCATAATTGAAGAGGGTGAATTCTCCAAAGTGGATGACCATGTTGGTGAGAAAACCTCATTGATTGAAAAGTTAGAAGCATGTAGCCTAGAGAAATGAAGACTGAGTATGGTGTGTGTGTGTGTGTGTGTGTGTGTGTGTGTGTGTGTGTGTATGAGAGTGGGGAGGTGGAGTGTCTCAATAGTTGCCTTCAAATATTTGAAGACATATTAGACTTGTTCTTCTTAGCCCCAGGGACAAAACATCTTTTCCAACTCCTGATTGGCAGAGCCTGCAAAGAATAGGATCAGATTTAACTTAGGACCACACTTTTGTATTTAGAATCTTTCTAAACCAAATATTAAAAGAGTGGAAAGCCTGTATTATTCTAAAGGTAAGCATGGATAACTCTTCAAAATTACAGTTGATTTCATGTCTTGTTTGTAACCAAGGTGTGAAATCCCAATTAGTAACAGAGAGAATCTTGGGCCGCCTGTCAAAAGCTTTGTATGTTTGCTACTCTTACAGACCCAAATGCTTGTGTGCTCTTTTTCAGCTGCATCGCAAAGTCCAATAGTAGTAACACCTTAAATACTCCGAAAGCAGCTAGTGGATTCAATACTTTCCAGATACCACCCCTGTGACATAGGTAAATTGTTACTATGCCCATTTTGCAGATGCTTAGTGAGGTTAAATGACTTGATCATTTCATTAAATAATAATAAAAATATTAATAATATACATTTATATAGAGCTTTATTTAATGTTTGCAAATTGCTTTACTTATATTATCTCATTTGATCTTCATACCAATTCCATGAAGAAAGCAGTTACTGTTATTTCTATTTTTCAGGTAAGGAAACTGAGGCTAAAAGTGATTAAGGGACAGCTCCAGGTTCCTGTAGCTAGTAATTGTTTGAGGCTGCATACAAACTGACATGTCCCTGACTCCAAGTCAGTGCTCTACTGATGATGCTATCTAGAGGACAATAAAATCCAAAGCTACCCAATGGTACATGAGGGGCCAATATTTCAAATCATCAGGTGAGCTGTTTTGCAAATCATGGCCATCCTCATTGTACTAGAAAACCTCATGTGAAATCTTCCAGGGAGAGTTTCATGCCACTTTTCAAACATTTGATCTAGGCATAATTTTTACTTATTGCTCTAAGAATAAAAATTGTTTATAATAACTTTGCATTTACCTGATATAAACATGCTTTATCAAAATCCTGTAGAGTTTGAAGAATTACCCATACATATGTTTTGCAAATAAAATAAAATTAAAAAAAAATCCTGTAGAGTCAATACAATGTCATACATTCTCCAGGAATTCTCCCAGTGAGGCATAACATCTTCCAGTTGGTATTGGATTAATATTTAATAAAGGAATGAGCATTTAGGTGGTATAGTAGATAGAACATTGGGTATAAGCCAGGAAGACTAATTTTCCTGAATTTAAATCTGATCTCAAATATTTGATAGTTGTATTACTCTGGGCGAGTCACTTTAACCTCTTTGTCTCAGTTTCCTCATCTGTAAAATAAGCTAAAGAAGGAAATGGTAAACCACTCCAGTATCTCTGCCAAGTGAACCCCAAATGGGTCATGAAAGGTCACTGATAACAATTGAACAACAATAACAAATTTAGAGGAAAATTGATTAAATTAAAATGAAGAATAAATAGAAAAATCATAATAGTGATAGTATTGAATAATAACAAACCCCCCGATCTAAAAAAAATAAATAAACAAATAGAAAAAATAAACAAGAGATGATCTAAATACAATTTAAAAAAAAATTAGAAATGGTAGGCTTCTGGTTATTTCTGAATGAGGATCAAAAGAAGTATGTATATTACTAGTTGTGAATGTCCCCTTAAAACAAATAGGCATGTACTAGTATTGTCAGGAAAAAAAAATGTAATACATACTTTACTGAGTATAATGTAATAGCATAATTATAATCAACAAAGGCTATTTGAAAAAGGGATTCAAATTTGGTGACAGTATTTAAATCCTAAACAATTTATAAAGCAAAGAACAAATAATAGAAACAACATATAAGTAATGAGAAAACATACCAAATCATTTGAGATATAGTCAAATCATCTATAACAAAATATTTATATATTTCATTAATAAAAGTAAGATGGAGAAGATAAATTAGGTAGGTTTGCAACTAAAAAATAGATCTAAAAAGGCAACAATTAAAAAAACCCAACCAAATATAAAAATAGAAATTCTAAAAATCAAAGAAGACATAAAAAAACTTTAAAATAGAACACTTGAACTAATGAAAAAAATTGGGAGCAATATTTTTAAAACCAAAAGAAAAAAAATCTTAGCAAATTATCAGCTAATTTGATTTAAAAAGCAGGAGGGAAAGGGAAATCAAGTTGTCAATATAAAAAAAAGAAAAAGTGAATTCATATTAAACGTAGAGAAATAAAGGAAATTATGTCAGTAAATATGACAATCTAAGTGAAATGTTTGAATATTTATAAAATTATAAATTACTCAGATTAATAGAATAAAAATTAAAGAATTTAAATATCCCAATCTCAGAAGAAGAAATTAAAGAAGAAATAAAGGAACTCTATAAAAAGACCATGGGGATACGATAAACATAGCATAACAAATGAATAACAAAACAATAAAACCATAATTTGATTACTATATGCAGTAAAAAAACCTTTTGAATAAACATGGCACAAATTTAATTTTAAAATATTCAGTAGCATAGGCATTATATCATCTATAAAATGTATTTATTTAGAAAACCTTAAAATTAATTAAAAACAATTAAGAAGAAGGGCAAAGGAACTTGGATTACAGCCAAGAATAAGTTACCCAGCTAGAATGAGCATTATCTTCCAGGGAAGAAGATGGTCATTCAATGATATAGGAGAATTTCACCTATTTCTACTGGAAAGACCAGAACTGAACAAAAAATTTGATCTACCAACACAGAACACAAGAGAAACATAAAAAGGTAACAAGAAAAAATAACTCTTGAGAACTATATTTATGTTATAGATACTTACAGAATGAGGGTTGATTTTATGAATCGATTATTATATTATGATTATGATATGATTACTGTGATTTTATGATTATTATCATA
>JAJPUD010007162.1:19127-31225 GCA_023553655.1 Myrmecobius fasciatus | reverse complement strand
AAAAAAAAAAGAAAATCAGAGAAAGGCAACACAATGCAAGCAAACATCAATAGAGAACATGAAAATGTTATGTTGTGGTCCATATTTCATACCCCTCTCTCTGGGTGTATATGGTTTTCTTCAGTGAATAATTGGAACTGGTTCGAGACAATTCTTTGTTGCAGAGAGCCATGTCCATCAGAATTGATCATCATATAATACTGTTGTTGCTGTGTATAATGATCTCCTGGTTCTTCTCGTTTCACTCAGCATCAGTTCATGCAAGTCCCTCCAGGCCTCTCTGAAATCGTCCTGCTGGTCGTTTCTTACAGAGCAATAATATTCCATAACATTCATATACCATAATTTATTCAGCCATTCTCCAATTGATGGGCATCCCTTCAGTTTCCAGTTTTTAGCCACCACAAAAAGGGCTGCCACAAACATTCTTGCACATGTGGGTCCCTTTCCCTCCTCTAAGATCTCTTCAGGATATAGGCCCAATAGAAACACTGCTGGGTCAAAGGGTATGCACAGTTCGATAACTTTTTGAGCATAGCTCCAAATTGCTCTCCAGAAAATTTCCTCATTTGTAAAATGTAGATAACTACATCTACCTTTTAGTGTTACTATGAAGATAAAATAGATACTCTTTCTCAAGTGCTTTGCAAACCTTAAAGCTATATATAAAGTCAAACTGCAATAATAAAGT
Source organism: Myrmecobius fasciatus (assembly GCA_023553655.1). Classification (NCBI taxonomy): domain Eukaryota; kingdom Metazoa; phylum Chordata; class Mammalia; order Dasyuromorphia; family Myrmecobiidae; genus Myrmecobius; species Myrmecobius fasciatus. Next base: position 30,534 of record JAJPUD010007162.1, on the reverse strand, counting down.
CAAATAGCAATAATAATTGCTATCTATTAAAATTAAAAGTACTACATAAATGCTAGTTATTATTATCACACATTTAAAATATATGTCATCCCTTTCCCTACCAAATCAGTTAATAAACTATGTGCAAGACACTGCACCAGATTCTGGGGATGAAACATCACAAAAAACCATGAAATAATCTTTCCCCATAAATAGCTTGCTTTCAGCCTGTACCCAAGTAAATAATACAAAGTCACACAAAGCAATTTCAAGAGGGAGAAGCCTGGTGTATAGGGTTGTATTTGGACAGTGATTTGAAAGATGCTAGGGACTCTGAGGCAGAGGTGAGAAAGAAGTGTATTAACATGTTTCTCGAATTGAATTATATTTCCATCTCCAAGGGATACAGAGTTACATTGAGTTGAGTTACTGACACTGGCAGATGTCTTACTAAGTATTTGCTTTTGGTCATAAAACTGAACTCTCATTGAGCCACAGACATTTCCTTATTGTAAAATGTAACCATTAGTTTCAGAAATTAAGACCTCTAAGCCATAAGCAGATTTGAAGGGTGGAACAAAAGAAGCAGGGGAGAAAAAAAAAAAAAAGCTAGTTTTCCTCTCCTGGTATAAAATGGCACCATACACCCTCTAAGGAATTGCACTCCATCGGATGCAATGGGGGTAATTCATTTCCCAAATTAATGAAAACAGCCTGGAACCTTTTTATTAAATATTAATAATACCAGGCACACAAGCCCTACATGTGGTCACCTACACACTCAATCACTGGCAATTACAAAGTTACACACACTGTGAGAAGTTACTTTTTTTTTCACTGGAAGCTCTTTCAGACCAAAACAAAGTGCACATTTCCTCTTTCCTGGACAAGGTGGAGTTCTTTCTGCTGTTCTCGGGGAACACCTCCTCTATTGTGACTCCTCCTTTTTATCAATACAAGTGACAGGTGAAGTGATTTAATTGATTCCAATAGCCCACTCTTTTTGCTCATTGTGTCTGTGTGCTTGCTCTCTGTTGACTGTTGGTATAGAGAAGCTTGTATAAGTACTTAAGGGCAATAAAAGCAAGGGCAATAAAGTACAAAAATTTAGAAAGTGTTGTGTCCTGAAGATGTCAGCTCTTAAAAACTTGAATGGCTTATAACGTGATAAGACCATGATTTAAAGGAGCTTTCTCTCCTCCTGCCATTTGTACTGGGAAAGCTTTTACCTCTAAGGTTGAAGAGCTCCAGGGAGCTAAGGCTAAAAATCAGCATTCCTTGATTCCATTTATTTGAAACTCTTAGCTCACTTACATGGAATTAAGGACCTCCAGATGTGTTTCCAAATGGAAGTGAGGGGTGCTGGGTAGAGTTAAGTATTATGGTATCCTTGATAAATAGTCTTCCTATGGTATAGCTAAGTAAATACCCCTTTGGATATCTATATTCAATCTATGAATGTCTCATTTCCCTCAAATAATGAACCAGGCTTTATTATAGATGCTATCTATCACTAGTGACACTAGCTCATCAAACATTTTGCCATGTAGTCTGTCAGCAGGTAATTGGTATCAGAGCCATAACTACAAGATAGTATCCAGAGTGAGCAGAAGGAAAAGCATACTTGAATCAACTTTTAAGATTTAATCAGTTGGGGGAATGTCACAGAAATTATTAATGGAAATGATAGTTCACTGACTTGCCCTTTATAGGAGCAGCTTTGGTAGTATAATTTCTAGAATAAAAGGCAAAAAGCAGGGATGAGGGAACATATGACATGCAAAATTGGTAGAGTGAAGATGAGAAAGTAAAGAGTTAATTTCTTTAGCTTCTCTCAGAGATGGTCTCTGGAGATTATCTAATCTCTTTGGAGAGTGAAGAAGCAAAAACATTGTGGTAGAAAATGGCCATGAATCAAGTGACCATTCTTGCTTAATAGAGGCTATATTCAGTTGTTTCTACAATGCAACAGGAGTCTAAGAGGAGTTAATGCCCTCTAAATGTTAGTGTCTTGGGGCAAAGCCCCTTCTCCCATCCTACTTATTCTACTAACTTGTCACTCTGGTGCCTGTCTAATTTTTCAGTTTCATCTTGTCTTTAACTTAGACTTGCCAGTTCAGAAACTTAATTCTTATTCATCACAATTATCTTTGTTTAACTTAATGTCTCTTCTTTTGTCTGTCAATCCCCACTAACATCCCTATATCACTTCTGAATAATGCTGCTTTATTATCATCTATCTATCTCCCATACACACATACACACACCCCATATGCCCACATATTATTAGGAGCTCAGACTGAGTGAAGAATCACAACCACTGAAGCAAGGTACATATAAAAAAGAGGGAAGAACATATCAAAATTTGTGAGATGTAGCCAAAGTAGTACTTAAAGGACATTTTTTATCTTTAAATGCTGATATCAGTAAAAGAGAAAAAACAGATTAATGAATCAGGCATGCAACTAAAAAAATAACAAAAACCTAGAAAAACAATAAATTAAAAAGCCTGAATTAAATATATTAATCCAAAATCAAAGGAGAGTTTGATAAAATTCAAAGTAAAAAATGAATATAAATAAAACCCAATAAAATAGATAAATCATTGGCTAATTTGATTTTTAAATTAGAGAGATGGGGGTCAGTGAGTCAAGTCAAATAAGACATCTTTTTTGTGGAATATTGCTTGTACACTACCACAATGGGCATCCTGCAGATGAGGCTGTTGTCTTGTCAGCAGTTCAAACAGATTGTAATTTGGGATTTGCTACCTCCTAATTGCATCTAAAAATAGTGTAGTCAAAAAGTGACAAATCCTGCCTCCTTTGTGGTTGAATCCTATATATCCTTCTATCCTGACTCTGAGTGGGACAGCAGTAGTAACAAAGACAGAGACAGACAATAACCAGGTCAGAACTCAAGAACAAAACTTCTGGTCACTGGAAATCTTAGATACCATTCTCTCTTAGGCTATCACCAATGTGGGTATTTTTAAAGCAGGACTCTGGACCCAATCATGTCTTAAATTTTTTTTCAAACTCTAGAACATAGAAGTCCATTCAGTCTGAATAACTTATTTTGGAATCTAAATTTTATGGCTTGTTTACAAAAAATAGAAAATATATTGTGTTTTCTTGCTACTTTATCCAGACTACTAAAAGCAATAAAGTCAAGGGGCTGCACATGGGATAAAAGAGACAGTTGTGCTTGGTGGTATCATTCTTGGGACTCAGTCAGTCAGTCCCTGACAGAGGGATTGATCAGAATAATTAGCCTATGGAAAGAACTCAGGAAACTTACATTGATGTTTATAGTATTTGGCCAAATTCTAGCACTGACTAGCATTCAAAAGACCTAGATTTTAGTTTTAGTCACTCAACTAAAATTGCTCCCTCCAAATTTATCTCTTAATTGCGTAATAACCAAATCTAACATCATTTTCTCAACACCCCCCCTCCTCTTTCTTGACTTCTTTGCAACATTTAGCATTACTGACTTCCCTCTCCTAAAAATTCTTTTTTTTTCTGGATTTCTGTAACATTTCCCCTTGATTCACCTCATACCCATCTGCCTGCTTGTTCTCATTCTCTTTTGTTATATAAACATCTCTATCATACTGATTAACTGTAAATATGCAAAACTCTGTTCTGGGTCTTTTCTTCTATTTTTATACACTTTCTCACTTAGTAACTTCATCAACTCCCATTGGTTCAATTTGGTCCTTGAGGATGTGATGAATGAAAAGCCCAAGAGACATAATTTCTAGGTAATTAATAATCAATTTATAGCTAGCAAATAATCAATAAAGTGAAGCCCTCTTGGAAGTCAAAGATGAACCTTACAGGACCCCTGAATGCTTAAATACCCTTGGAAGAATGAGTATTGTTGATAAGGAGAAATCAATTCTGATAGGTTGCCAATTAATAAAATAATGGATATTATAATGAGAGGTATTCTAATGTAGTGTTGTAAACAGTGACTGATTATGTCATTCTTGGACAAAGGGATTCATTTCCACCCAAACCACTTATGTAGTTGAACCATGGGCCAGAATTCACCTACATTAGATTAAGCTTTACAGTGGGTGAAATTTCCCCTTTCTCTCCTGCCTCCTAAGCCAAGATTGAAAAGAATTTTAACTCCATCTCATCATCGGCCCTGTCCAGAAGTTGCCTGAATGACCTTCTAAGGCTGGTTTCTAAATCAGGAAATAGGAAAGCAAAAAGAAACCCTGTTCCCCCCCCCCTTAATTAGTTATTAATAATCATGTATCTCAAGGCTCTTAAATTCCAGTTTTAAATTACCAACTTTTCTATTAGACATTTTAAATTGGATGTCCCATACACATCTCAAATATGACACATCCAAATTAGCACTTGTTTTCCTTCCCAATAAACCCACTTCTAAGCTTCCCTATTGAAAGTAACACCATCTTTCCAGTTACCCAGTTTTTCTACCTTGTAATCATCACATTTCCCACATATCCAATCAGTTGCCGGGTTTATTATCTCTATCTTTATGACACCCTCTTCTCTTTATTCCCATAGCTATCACTCTAGTTCAAGTCCTCACTACTTCTCACCTAAATTATTCTTTTAACTGCCTAATTATTATTTATGCTTCAGGTCTGTTAGTATCACTACATTATCTCTCTTGTATTCATTCAAGACACTCCATTGGCTCCTTCTAAGATCAAATAAATACTCATCTCTTTGGTATTTAAGGCTTTTTAAAACATGACTCCTTTCTCTCTTGTAAGTCTGCTTAGACATTGCTCTTTTTCATATCCTCCAAACTCCATCTGTTGGAGTCCTAGGTAGCTAGGTCCATCATGAGGAGGGGCATTGACAGGAGAAAGCTTTTGTTGAATTTAAGTGGACTTTTGTTTCATTGGACCTTGTTGAATATCTTGTTAATTCCTTGCATTGACAAGATTATCATGACTCCACAGTGACTATTTCTAATCAGAAGACCAACTTATACTGTCAATCCCAAGGCTATTTTTCTCCTATAAAAGAACCTATAGGTATCATACTTCTTTCCCTGCTTACTTAGGACCACAATGATTAGTTTGTTAGGAATTTGGCCCACTTATGAAACATGATAGTAGCAGGTTAATTAGGAACTTCCCACCTTACGGAAACAAGTTCTCTAGGAAATTTGCCTGCTTTATGGAATTTTTCTTGTCATGATTAGTCCATTAGGAATTTAGTTCTAGTTAGTTGATCAGGAACCCCCTGATGGCTTTATTAGTTCATTACCTGCTTTGTGATATCAGATCATTACTTTTATCCTTTCTGTTGTTGTGGCATCTTTCCCCTTGTTAATAGCTAAACTCCCTTTTGGAACTTAGCCTGAAGCCAACAGCATTGTAAAGTCTTTGCCTCTGATTTCAAAATAATCCAAACCTACATATTATTATTATTATTATTAGCTTTTTGCTGAGGCAATTGGGGTTAAATGACTTGCCCAGGGTCACACAGCTAGGAAGTGTCTGAGACCAAATTTGAATTCAGGTCCTCCTGACTTCAGGGTTGGTGCTCTATCCACTGCACCACCTAGCTGTCCCCCTACATATTATTTTGAGATATCTCATAACATCAGCCTGAAACCCCAATATATTTTTGGAGTTCAGCCTCCATCCCCAAATCACATCAATATTTGCCTTCTAGCTGTTTTTCACATATAAGACTCCACCTCCTATTTCCATGCTTTTGCAGACTCTTTCCCCTGCCTGAATGTTCTTCTACTATACATTTGATTCCTAGAATTCTTGATTTCTTTCAAAATTGAGTTCAAGCAGCATATTTTGCATAATTTTTTCTTATTTCTCAAAGGTAATGTTGTATTTGATTTATATATTTGTATACATTTAATATGTATATGTATACATGTTGTCTATTCATTAGAAAATGGAACTCCTTTAAAGGAGTAATTGCTTCTCATTTGTCTCTGTAATCTGGATGATTAGCACAGTACCTGCCATATAACAATTGCTTAATAAGTGCTTATTGATCTATTTATTGATTGCTTTGGTATCTGTTACCTTGGCATAGTCACTACCTTGTTAAGTGACTAGGGATATATAGATGGCAGAAAGGGTAGAACACTAGTCCTGGTGCAGGAAAACTGATCTCAAATACAGTCTTAGACACTGACTAGTTGTGTGACCCCAAACAAGTCACTTGACTCTTGTTTGCCTCAGTTTCCTTATTTGTAAAAGGAGGATGATAATAGAACCTAACTTCCAGAGTTGTTGAGAAGATTAAATAAAATAGTAATTGTAAAGCACTTATTATAGTATATGACACATAGTAAGTGCTATAGAAATGTTAATTACTGGGAAAGCTAGGCAGTACAGTGGACAGAGCACCAGCTCTGAAGTCAGGGGAACCTGAGTTCAGAGCTGGCCTCAGATATTTAACACTTCCTAGCTTTGTGACCCTGGTAAAGTCACTTAATAGCAATTGCCTCAGCAAAAAAAAAAAATATTAACTATTATTATTATTGTTAAATTCTACTTTCCTCATTTATAAATTTGGGAAAATAATGTCCTGTCTAGCACTGAAAGACACTGAGGATTCATCCATCAGAATTCTTGGTCCCTGATCATTTTGTAGGTTTTACTTTCATATCTATAGTCTCTTTTATAAGTTTCACAAATTAATATAAAAATGCCCCCAAAATGCAAAGAAAATTAATAAGCAAAGTATAAAGTATAAAGGAAAAAGGGATCAAGCAAAGACCATTCTTCAGATTCTGGTGGGAGATAGGCGTACATCTGTGATGCAAGGGAAAGAATATTCAAGAGTAGAGGATAGTTACTAATGCAAAATGATTCAGAGAGGTCAAGAAAGAGAAGGGCTGAGAAAAGGCTGTTGGATTTGGCAATTAGGCAATTTCAAAAATTAACAAATTAACAAAATGAGAAACAGATTAGAATGCAGGTCTCTTAATTACTAGTCAGTGCTGGAACTTGGCATCATATCATAAGTTTCTTCCTTTGGCTGACTGTCCTCTGCCAGATAAGATATCCTCTGTCAGATAAGATTATGTATGGGGCAGGGTGGATGAGATGGAGAAGTTGGGTTCAAATCTTGCCTCAGACACTGGGTGTCTGATCCTGAGAAAATTTATTACCCATTTCAAGGTTCATTTTCCTTATTAGCAAAATAAGAACAATAATATCTTGAGAGCTTCCCTCACAGTGTAGTTGTGAAAACCAAATGAAATCACATATACAAAGTGCCTTGCAATATATATCAGTTATTATTGTTACTTAAGAGATGGGAATAAAGGATGTGATATTCAAAACTTTATCTGACTCAGACATACTTGTCAAAAAAAGCTTTCTTAAACTCTAAGGTAGAATTAAGAGTGCCTCCCAAGTACCTCACACAGTAGACACCTAATAAAATGTGTGGTATTTAATTGACTGATAAACACAATTTTCATCAAAATTATCTTTTATAGGAAAAGCTTGAGAATTTTTTTTAAAATGGAATATTTTATCAAAATATAAGTGAATCCATATGGAGAACTTAGTGATATCAAAATTAGATAGGTTTTTAAAAGTAAAATTATACATATTCTATCCATTGAGATCTCTCTTGTTGAAGCACTTTGAAGAGGCTTTACTAACCATTAAGTCTAGCCAATTTGTAGATTTTCATTTTATATCTAAAAGTTTCTTTTATAAATTCCACAAGTCAACCTGCAAATGCCAAAAAAATGTTAAAGAAAATTAATAAGCAATAGTATAAAGGAAAAAAGAGGTCAAGCAAAGGCCATTCTCCAGGTCCCAGTGGGAGCTGGGAATGTACAATAAGCTTGAAAATTGGAGTCATTTTACAGCCATCACCTGTCATGATGCCAGGACAGACAATGGTTCTGTTCAAACAGTTTTTGTTTTGCAACTTAAAAGGAGTTAGTCTGATGATAATAAAGAATGAACTGTCTTGTTCTGCTGTCATTCTTCCCTCTAAAGTACTCCTTTGATGCCTTATCATATATAAGAGGTGACTCTGGGTTTTCAAAAGCTATGCCAACAGAAGGTGAACTTCAGCCAGCTTTGCCAGACTGGTAAGGCTTCAAGTCTCAGGCTGGTAAGTGTCAGTTAGCTGGGGACTAATCTGGACAAGTATGATAGGAGTAGAGGTTTCCTGACTTCATTTCCTTCCTTCTGACTGGCCTTAGTTTCAATGTTATAGTTTCCTAATCTAGTGGCACAAAAAGTCCAAGTTCCCTATGATCTGGACCTCTTAGATTTGGTAAGTGCCTGAGACTATACCAGTCATCATATCCTGGTGACTTAATGATAAGACAAGTTTCAAGGAAGAGGTGGTGGTGAGGGTAGAGAAAATCTCCCGATTTTTGATAATTTGATAGGTCCTTGATAGCAGGGAGTAGCATACTGAAAGAAAGCCCTGAATTTTACAGCCCAAGCTACTCTCAGGCAAGCAGGGGAGAGCACTGATTATGTTAAACTTTTCACCTTAATTGGGCCTTTGGTTACCTTTAAGTGGATCTTTATTGCAATCTGACCCCAGATTAAAGCCCCTGGTTGAATTATTAACCTAATTCTTTGCCTTGACAGAACAATCATAACTCCAGTTACTAAATCCAATCAGAAAGCTAAGTTATGATGTTAGCCCTTGAGGTTATATTTCCCCCATAAAAGAATCTATGTAATCTCCAATAATTCTTTCTAGGGTGCTAAACTCCTTTTTAGGGTTAGCCTGCCAGTCAACAGCATAATCCCCCAATTCTTTGCTGTCTTATTAGGAACCACCTTCATGCAGCAAGTTAACTTTGTCTGGTTTATGGAATCTTCTCCCTGGTTAACTGCAGGTTCTACTAGGGAACTTAGCTCTTTCAACTTTTTAATTTCTTTCCTCTTGTTAATTGCTAAAACCCCTTAGAGAATTTAGCCACTGTTAACAGCACAATAAAATCTTTGTCTCTTGATTTGGAGATGGTCTAAGCCTACAAATTCTTTTGAGATACTTTCCCACACTGGCCCACAATCTCAATATATTTTGGGGATCCAACATACCCTTACCCCAACATTTGTTGGTTAACCCCAATAGTGGGGTTGAAGGTGAGGGTCCAGAGATCCTTGTTGGTAAATGTTTAGTGACTTACAAAAGCCTGAACTAGTCTTCAGAAGCTTAAGACTAGAAAATTGGACATTAGTAATGAATTGGTGCTGATTTTTTCCCCTGAGGCAATTGGGGTTAAGTGACTTGCCCAAGGTCACACAGCTAGGAAGTGTTAAGTGTTTGAGATCAGATTTGAACTCAGGTCCTCCTGACTTCAGGGCTGGTTCTCTATCCATTGTACCATCTAGCTGCCCCTGATGATGAATTTTCATGATGTATACAGATGAGGCATTAGGGTTATTCAGGTAAGCAAAAAAAACCCAGTTACTCCCTTTTAGATGGACCAAATTATTGTATAAATGGAACTACTTTTTCTCAACAACTCTCTTCAGCATCCTCAGGGAAATATCTTTGCCTTAGATAGGTCTTTGACCCTGCACCTTACTCTGAGTTGGGTAGGACTGGTTGCTGTGCCAGGAGACAACAATGGGGGCAGGAGTTGGGAAAAGGATAAATTTGTCTGATGTTCCTGTTTCTGAGGGAATCATCTCTCCTCTCTTTTAATTATCTTTCTAACCTCCTTCCAATACTTTAAATTAAATCTTCCTCATGGCTCAGGCACTGCCTAGAGTTCATATTCTTAGAGATTTTTTTTTAAATACTATCTTGGTTGGCTTATAATATCATCAATACCATCAATAAAACTGTAAGAGTTGGATGAGGGTTTAGTTTCCTCAGAATTAGTTACATTAAAAAAATCAAAGCCTAAAAGTTAGGCTGATGTGGAACAAAGGAAATGAAACTTATAGAGGATCTGCCAATGTAATCACTCTTGGAGAAACTATGATTAAATAAGGGAAACACCAATGGGAGATGTAATCGGGAGTGGAATTTAGGCTCTTCAGATATGCTGTAAACTCTGTAGTACCCAGTCATTGGGGCAAACAGGGAAGGACTTGTGTTTTGAGACAGAGAATAAAAAGCTTTTCTTTTGTACTTCAAAGGGTGTGCCTACTAGCTGGACACCTACTTTTTTTTTTTTTTTTTTTTTTTTTTTGCTTTTTGCTGAGGCAATTGGGGTTAAATGACTTGCCCAGGGTCACACAGCTAGGGAATGTTAAGTGTCTGAGACCAGATTTGAACTCAGGTACTCCTGACTTCAGGGCTGGTGCTCTAACCACTGCACCACCTAGCTGCCCCAGGACACCTACTTTTGAAAGAATGTAAATAAAATTCTTTTTCTGGATTTACAAGTGACTCATTGGAATTCTTAATAAGATATTTGTTTCTTACAGATGCCATTAATCATTAAGAGGTAACATTTTTTTCTCATTTAGTTCAATAATGATATCTAGCATTTATATCTCTTTTAGATTTATAAAATGCTTTACAGATATTATTTCATTTTTTTTCTTCAAAACAACAGTGGGAGCTAGATGCTACTATTATTCTTGTTTTCCAAGTGGAGAAACTGAGAGAAACAGAGTTTCAATAACTTGATAGAGTCACACATTAAGTGAGGATCTGAGATGGGATTTGAATTCAGGCCTTCCTGACTCAGGGCCAGCACTCAATTTACTATACTGCCAAGTTGTAAGCTCCCAGACAAAATAAGTAAAGAAAGAACTTTTGTTCCTTTATCATAGGGCCTTTGTTCCCTGCCTCCAATTTCAATACATACTTAAACATACCCTTACTACCTTCACTTTGATAGATACAACTTTCGTTTCCATATTATGAGGATTAGAGGAACCTCTGTAATTTATCAAATTTGTATAAAAATTTTTGGCTTTCCTTTTGTACCAAGAGAAGTCTGATTTTTTTCTTTTTCTTTTATGAGGTGTTAAAAGTACCTTATTGTAAAATTTGGGTTAGGTTTTTAGTCATCGGTTTGCTGGTCCTCATATTTCATCTGCAACTTCCTCAAAACTCCTCCCCCAATTTCCATTTAATTTCTTATACTAATCTGCACTATATCAAAACCATAATGGGGAAAGTGGTGATGTGGAAGGGATAGCTATAATGGAGATATAACCACCATAATTAGGACCAATTTTTTTCTAGCTGGCTTTGTCACTAATTGAAACAAATAAACAATTTTCAAGAACAGAAGAAACTCTGGATTAGACATTTGTCCCATCTGACAAAAAGGGAGGTGAGAAGGGGAGTGAGGCCTTCTTTATCTCTATAACTAGGGAGGAAATAGCTTTCATTCATCCCAGGACTAGGATGACTTGGACAAGAATTTCTATTTGCAATATGGTCACACACTCTCTCTCTCTCTCTCTCTCTCTCTCTCTCTCTCTCTCTCTCTCTCTCTCTCTCTC
>JAJPUD010007162.1:0-19117 GCA_023553655.1 Myrmecobius fasciatus | reverse complement strand
CTCTCTCTCTCTCTCTCTCTCTCTCTCTCTCTCTCTCTCTCTCTCTCACACACACACACACACACACACACACACACACACATAAAATCAAAGTTTGATATAATCAAAGATATGGTTTTTCTAATAATAATGTATGACTTTTAGAGTTGGAGTATAAGGAAAGCTGAACAATGCACTATGAACACTTTCGAATTATGATGCTGAAGAAGACTTTTGAGAGTCTCTTGGACAGAAAGACAATTAAATCAGTCAATACTTTTTTTTTATTGAAGCTTTTTATTTGTATAACATATGTATGGGTAGTTCCTCAACATTGATCTTTACAAAGCTTTTCATTACAAATTTTCCCCCCCAGTCCCCTCCCCTCCTCTAGATGGCAGGAAGTCCACTACATGTTAATTATATTAAAATACTTGACAAGTCGAATATATGTATACATATTTCCATACTTATCTTGCTGTGCAAGAACAATTGTATCTACATGAACAAAAAAAACTGAGAAAGGAAACACAATGCAAGCAAACATCAATAGAGAGCATGAAAATGTTATGTTGTGGCCCATATTTCATATCCCTCTCTCTGGATGTATATGGCTTTCTTCACTGAACAATTGGAACTGGTTTGAGACATTTCATTGTTGCAGAGAGCCATGTCCATCAGAATTGATCATCACATAGTATTGTTGTTGCTGTGCATAATGATCTCCTGGTTCTGCTCGTTTCACTCAGCGTCAGTTCATGCAAGTCTCTCCAGGCCTCTCTGAAATCGTCCTGCTGGTCATTTCTTACAGAAAAATAATATTCCATAACATTCATATACCATAATTTATTCAGCCACTCTCCAATTGATGGACATCCATTCAGTTTTCAGTTTCTAGCCACTACAAAAAAGGCAGCCACAAACATTCTTGCACATGTGGGTCCCTTTCCCTCCTCTAAGATCTCTTTGGGAAGAAGGCTGCTGGGTCAAAGGGTATGCACAGTTTGATAACTTTTTGAGCATAGCTCTAAATTGCTCTCCAGAATGGCTGGATCCGTTCACAGTCCCACCAACAATGTATTAATGTCCCAGTTTTCCCACATCCCCTACAACATTCATCATTATCTTTTCCTGTCATTTTAGCCAATCTGACAGGTGTGTAGTGGTACCTCAGAGTTGTCTTAATTTACATTTCTCTGATCAATAGTGATTTGGAGCAACTTTTCATATGACTAGAAATGGTTTTAATTTCATCATCTGAAAATTCATATCCCTTGACCATTTATCTATTGAAGAGTGGCTTGAATTCTTATAAATATGAGACAATTCTCTATATATTTTAGAAATGAGGCCTTCATCAGAACCATTAAATGTAAAGATGATTTCCCAATTTGATGCTTCCCTCCTAATCTTGTCTGCATTAGTATTGTTTGTATAGAAAGTTTTTAACTTAATATAATCAAAATTATCTATCTGGTGTTCAATTAAGAGTTCCAGATCTTCTTTGGATATAAATTTATTCCATCTCCACAGGTCTGAGAGGTAAACTATACTAGTTCCTCTAATTTGCTTACAATATCACTCTTTATATCTAGATCATGAACCCATTTAGATCTTATCTTGGTATGTGGTGTTAGGTGTGGGTCAAGCCCTAATTTCTTCCACACTAGTTTCCAATTTTCCCAGCAGTTTTTACCTAAGAGTGAGTACTTATCCCAAAACCTGGGGTCTTTGGGTTTATCAAACACTAAATTGCTAAAGTTATTGCCTAGATTGTCCTGATATCCTATCCTAATGCCACTGATCGACTGTTCTATTTCTCAGCCAGTACCAAATGGTTTTGATGGCCGCTGCTTTATAATATAGTTTTAGATCTGGTACAGCAAGGCCATCTTCATCTGCCTTTTTTTTATTAATTGCCTTGAAATTCTTGACCTTTTGTTCTTCCAAATGAACTTTGCTACTATTTTTTTCTAGATCAATCAGTCAATACTTAAAGGAATTAATTCAGACCACTCACTGGAAGGTCAACTACTGAAGGTGAAGCTTAAATATTTTGATCACATAATGAGAAGACTGGACTCAGTGGAAAAGACCCTGTTGTTGGGAAAGAGTGAAGGCAAAAAGAAAAAAGAATGATAAAGGATGAGATGGATAGATGAAAGAAAAAAAGGAATAAAAAAGAAAGGAAGGAAGGAGGGAAGGAAGGAAAGAAGGAAGGGGGAAGGAAGGACAGAAGAAGGCAAGGAAGGAAGGAAGGGAGAAAGAGGGCAAGAAAGGAAGGAAGGGAAAAAGAGGGCAAGAAAGAAGAAAAATCTTGGTCAGAGTAAGCTACTATGGTGACAGAAAAGATCAAAATACTGATTCTGAAAATGACAAAATGCCTACATGAGGAACCTCAAAAAGGACTATGAATTGGTCTCAAGCTCAAAGTTCCTTCTTGAAACAGCTTGTAAAGGATGTTAAAAATCAGAAAAGAGAGATAGAAGAAAAATTGGCAAAAGAAATGAGACATATGCAAGAGAAAGTCAACAGCTTGGAAAAGGAAGGACAAAAATTGACCGAAAAGAAACCCAATACCTTGAAAAGTAGAATTAGCCAAATGAAAAATTAGTTACAAAAGTTGCATGAAGAAAATCATACATTAAAAACTAGAATTGGGCAAGAATCAGTCAAAGAACTAAAAGGAATGAAAAAATAGAAGAAAATGTAAAATACCTCATTGGAAAAAAAAACCAATCTGGAAAGTAGTCAGGAGAGAAAATTTAAGAATTATTGCACTACCTCAAAACCACAATCAAAAAAGAGCCTGGATACTACCTTTCAAGAAATCATCAGAGAAAACTGCCTTGATATTCTAGAGCCACAGGGTAAAATAGTCATTGAAAGAATCCATTGATCACTCTCTGAAAGAGATCCTACTAAGAAAACACCAAGAAAGATTGTAGTTAAATTCCAGAATTATAAGATCAAAGAGAAAATACTTCCAGCTGCCAGAAAGCAAAAATTCAAGTATCAAGGAGTCACACTCAGGATTGCACAGGAATTAGCAATTTTTACAATAAAGGATTGGAGGGCCTGGAATACTATATTTTGAAGAACAAAGGAGCTTGAATTACAACCACGAGTCAACTATCCAGCAAGATTGAGCATAATCTTTCAAAGAAAGAAATGGATCTTCAAGAAAGTAGGGGACTTTCAATTATTTCTGATGAAAAAACCAGAACTAAGCAGAAATTTTAATCTTCAAATACAAGACTCAAGAACAGCATAAAAGGGTAAGTAGAAAATAAAAATATTATTTAAATGTTTATATCCCTACATGGGAAAATGATACTTGTAACTCTTGAGAACTGTGTCTTTATTAGGGAAGTTACAAGGGGTATAGACAGAGAGTGTGGGTTTAAGTTGACTTTGATGTGATGATATAAAAAAAGACATTAAGGAGTGGAAAAAGAGATAATGGAGGGATAGAAGGACTTGGTGTGCTATGGTCATGGGGTTATGAAGAGTTGAATGTGATTGAATGAACAACAGCAACAATAAACTTAATTCCCTATTTGATTGTAGCCTCCTTGAAGGAAAGAACCTCATCTTATTTAAACTTTTTATTTACCCCAGTATTTGTTCTCTGCATACAGCTGTTAATTTAAAAAAGTATCCACTGACTTTTTTTTTTTTATCAGAGAATCTTAGGATTAGAAAGCACTTGAGAGATCTATCCCTGAGTTCTCTGACTTGGACCTCCTAACTCTCAGTACCTTCAGAAAGTCAACATTCAATTCTAAGTATATGCAATTATAATGTGAGCAGTTTCGGCTGATATCAGAGAATATATGATATAGAGATATATGGGTAGATCTCTATATAGAGAGATAGATATATAGAGAATATATTATATAGAGAAATGGATTCTTCAGATTCCTGCTGTTGATGTGTGTGTGTGTATGAGTAAATTATCAGAACTTCTGGTATTAAGCTATTTTATTGAATTGCAATTGTGTATGTTAAATAAAAACCACTAACACTGTACTATTATGTAAGAGTTACAGTCAAAGGAAGGCAATGGTGTTAATTGTGCCCCAGGATTTCTGTTGTAAACAGGTCACTGGAGGGAATCTTTGATAATCTTTAGAACTGCCTCTTATGCACTTGGTTATGAAACATCTTTGCTTTAATGATGAATGACATTGCAGTCTCAACACAGAATTGAATCATAAAATGCTGCTGCTGACTTTGTTTAACAGAGATGAAAATGGGGAAGAGATCAAAAAAGACTCCTTTAGATAACTAAGTAGGAATTCTTACTCATAGGGAAAAGTCATTTGAGCTTCAAGTCACCAAGAGGGACAAGTCTAATATATGATACATTCTGTGTACAAATAAGTTAGATTGGAGATAAAGGTCATGGGAACTGAGGAGAAAAAGAAACTAAGAGCCCAGGATATTTAAAGATGTCAGAGGTTGGAATGGAGAAAATTGTGAGATGTTATTTGTTAATTTTTCAGTCATGTCCAACTCTTCATGACCTCATTTGGCAAAGATACTAGAATGATTTGCCATTTGTTTCTCCAGTTTATTTTGTCTTTGAGGAAACTGAGGCAAATAGGTCTAAGTGACCTGCTAAGATTCACACAGTTAATAAGTGTCTGAGGACAGTTTTAAACTCCAGAAGTTGAGTCTTCCTTATTCCTTCAGTGCTATATCCACTGAACCACACCCATCTGAGAGTGAGGTGCAAAATTTATTGGGAATAAGGGAGAATTGCTTAGAGGTCCACAGATGATGGAAAAAATAGATCTAGACAAGAAGAAATGAACTTTAAAGCAAGAGAAGTAGTTGCTGGGTTGACAAGGAGGATCTAAAAATTATTGTGGGGATCAGGAAATATGCAAAAATCCTCTTGACTATGTATGATGAAGTGCATGAGAAGGAGCAGTCAGTGTCAGAGAAGGTGGCAGAGATATGATATCTTCAAGGGAAAGCTAGACTTCAGGGAGCATCAGCAGATGGAAGGAATTTAAGAAGGAAGAATTGGAGGAAGATAAATTTAGATGGAACTAGAAAGGGGCATTCAGGGTCATCTAGTATAAATTTCTCATTTTACAGATGAGAAAACTGAGGCCAAGAAAATGAGTCAGCATTTTCTGGTGGCAAGAATGTGGGCTTTGGAGTTAAAGCACCTGCCCCCTTTGCTACTTACTACCTATATGAGTAGACCTCAGACATTTAATCTCTTAAGGTCTCAGGTTTCCTCTTATGTAAAATGAAGAAATTATTCAAGATTGTTGTTGAATTCCCTTCAGGCTTTAAGTCTATATTCTATAGGGTATCCCAAAAGTTTTTGCCCATTTTAACCTTTAAAACTGCACTAAGACATTTGGGACATATTGTTTTAGTCACTTTTCAAATCAAGGTCACACAAGTAGTAAATGGCAATGCTAGGAACTGGGACTTGAATATATTCTTTTGACTTCGAACATGACACTGTGTACCTGCCTAAACATATATGAAGAATTGTCATATGGAAAAAGAGATTGGAATTGTTGCTCTTGGCCCCCTGGGGGTCAATGGATAACAGTATTCAAAAGTTATGTTGGGGGTTGATAACAGGAAAATATAAAGATCTGTCGAAAAGTCTAACTGATTTCATCAAAGCAAAATTTTTGTAGTACCTCATAAGCTAGTTTTTTTTAATAATGCCTTCACTTATTAATGCTCTTTTTCTGCTGATAAGATGCTGTATAACTTCTATACCATTTCTATTGACTTATTTGTATCTTTTTTGTGTCACTTCCCCACTCCCACTGGCTGATGTAAGTTCCTTGAGGGAAGGTTCTATTTGTCTTTCTCTTTGTAAAATATAGTGCTTTGTGCCATTAGTAAATACCTAACAAATAAAATGTAATTAGTTAATTGAATTGAATCAAATCAAATAGTGAACTCCTCTGAAGGACTTCACTGAAGGACTTCAAGTCAGAGGCTAAATGACCATAGATCAAAGATGTTATGGAGGGAGGGGAATCCCTATTTAGGTAAAGTTGGACTTTTAAAATCTCTTTAAACTTAAATTCTGTGATTTTTTTTTCTATGTCTATATTGGGAAATGCTCAGTTTTAGACCAATATGATCTAGGAACAAAGATTTAGATCTGAGAGAAACCTTAGAAGTCGTATAATGCAACACTTTCATTTTTACAGAGGAGGAAACTAAGGCCCATATATATATATATATATATATATATGGCTTCTCCAATATCACATAGGCAATGAATAATAGACACTGGTTTCAAATTCATAGTGTCTGACCCCAACATTCTACTATACCAATAGTATGTGGTTTATTTTTTAAACTTATTTTGGGGTTTTTTTGAGGCAATTGGGATTAAGTTCCCACAAGTAGGAAATGCTAAGTGTTTGAGATCATATTTGAACTAAGTTTCTTCTGACTACAGAGCTGGTGCTTTATCCTTTGCGCTATCTAGCTGCCTGTGGCATAAGTTTTTATAAACAAAAACAGCAATTAGGTTTCTGCAATGGCTTATTACCAGTTAAGAAAAAAAAAAACACAAAATAAAACCACCCAAGATCACATATTTATTATCAGATGCTTTTATTGTTCTAGTGTAAATGGCTTCCAGGCAGTTATCTATGAAGCTTCTGATGGAGTCATCTGTTGTGAAGATCTCCTACTTGTCTGTGCTCCAAGATACCTCCTGGCTCATTGCCCCGCTCAGTGTGAGCATAATGAATTGAAAACTTGCTGTCTGTGGGCCTCAGAATTCTTAAGAATAATCTCTTTGTTTTTTTTTCAAAGTACAAAGTCTGGAATACATAACTAAGAGAACTAGTGTATATATTATGTTATAAAGTCTCAGTTGGTATTGATCATAAGACAACCTGACATTACTATGTAGGTTGCTACCCCCTACCTAGCTTATCACTTTCATTCCCAGTATGCTTATATTTTGGAATACTCATATTTTGTTTTTGTACATCATGCTAAGTTTTTCTGAGTACATAATTTTGGGTTCATGGTCCGTTCTTCTTAATTTTGTAAGTGTGATTTATCTTCCTTTGCCTTCCTTAAAACGTGTGCTGCAATTCCAGTATTTTTCCCTGGTAAGTGATTTCTTTATTTCTTCTGGAAGTTTGTGGTATTTTCACCTATCCATTACTTAACTATTAAGTGTCTATGGATGTTAAATCTTGTTTTCTTCCTTGTGGACCTTTTGTGCATTCTTTTCATCTTTATTTTTTTAATTGTTTTTACCAATCATGTGAACATTTATTTAAAGTTTTTCTGAAATCCAGTATTTAGGTTTTTTACTCCTAAAATATTTTCATGTGGATCTATCCTTCACATCTATCACAGAACATTTTATTTTTCTATAGTTTGGAAAATTAAGTGTTTTTTTTTCAGCTTTCAATTTCAGTTGCCCTGTCTTGCATACAATTTCTTTTTTTCTATTGTGATTTTATTGCTTTTATGGATTTTACATTTTTCAATTGCATTTTTCAGATAGTTTAATTTTTTCACTACTTTTTCTTGTTCTTTTTGCATCTTTCAATTTTTGTTTAGTTTTTCTTTCTCTAATCTTTTATTCAAGGTTCAGAATCTTAACATTGCTGATTCCTGCTTAATTTCTTTGAATGTGTAGTTTATTCATTTGAATTTATGAAGAGAAAGCTTGTAAGCTGCTTTACAAACCTTAAAACATTAAACAAATGTGAATTTTTCCTATTAGTCATTTGAAGATATTTTTAAATTTTTCACTGGATATCTTCCATGACTAAGTGTATCTTTTAGTAAAGTAAGAACAATAAGAACATTTTGTATATATGTGGGGGAGGGAGGGGCTCTATTTTCAGTCCATGAAAAACAAAAAAAGGGGGCAGAACAACTGTTTAGAACATTTGATGCAGAGATGTTTTGTTAGAAAACAAAGCAAAATGAAACTGCTCAACTCCCATTTTGCTTTCATTCTTTCTATCAAGGAGAGTTTTCTTCAGGGAATTAAAGCCCATAATAGGCAGTAGTAGAAAGTAGCTATTTTAAATAAATTCAAGGCTCTAGACCCATGTAAATTACAGCCCAAGGGGCTGAAGGAATCTGCAGATGCAATTATCAAATCTACAGTCAGTAATCTTTGAAGAATATTAGAAAAGGATGTGGTGCTAGACAATCAGAATTAGGCAAATGTCTTTTTTTAAAAAAATGGATTCTGGCATTTATAGACAATAACCTTAAAAGTAATCCCCAATATCAGGACAATCTAGGCAATAACTTTAACAATTTAGTGTTTGATAAACCCAAAGACCCCAGGTTTTGGGATAAGTACTCACTATTTGACAAAAACTGCTGGGAAAATTGGAAACTAGTGTGGAAGAAATTAGGGCTTGACCCACACCTAACACAACATACCAAGATAAAATCTAAATGGGTTCATGATCTAGATATAAAGAGTGATATTGTAAGCAAATTAGAGGAACATAGTATAGTTTACCTCTTAGACCTATGGAGATGGAATAAATTTATGTCCAAAGAAGATCTGGAACTCTTAATTGAACACCAGATAGATAATTTTGATTATGTTAAGTTAAAAAGTTTCTGTACAAATAAAACTAATGCAGACAAGATTAGGAGGGAAGCATCAAATTGGGAAATCATCTTTATATTTAATGGTTCTGATAAAGGCCTCATTTCTAAAATATATAGAGAATTGTCTCATATTTATAAGAATTCAAGCCACTCTTCAATAGATAAGTGGTCAAGGGATATGAACAGACAATTTTCAGATGATGAAATTAAAACCATCTCTAGTCATATGAAAAGTTGCTCCAAATCACTATTGATCAGAGAAATGCAAATTAAGACAACTCTGAGGTACCACTACATACCTGTCAGATTGGCTAAAATGACAGGAAAAGATAACAATGAATGCTGGAGGGCATGTGGGAAAGCTGGGACATTAATACATTGTTGGTGGAACTGTGAACGGATCCAACCATTCTGGAGAGCAATTTGGAACTAAGCTCACAAAGTTATCAAACTGTGCATACCCTTTGACCCAGCAGTGTTTCTATTGAGCCTATATCCCAAAGACATCTTAGAGGAGGGAAAGGGACCCACATGTGCAAGAATGTCTGTGGCAGCCCTTTCTGTAGTGGCTAGAAACTGGAAACTGAATGGATGTCTATTAATTGGAGAGTAGCTGAATAAATTATGGTATATGAATGTTATGGAATATTATTGCTCTGTAAGAAACGACCAGCAGGACGATTTCAGAGAGGCCTGGAGAGACTTGCATGAACTGATGCTGAGTGAAACAAGAAGAACCAGGAGATCATTATACACAGCAACAACAATATTACATGATGATCAATTCTGATGGACATGGCTCTCTGCAACAAAGAATTGTCTCAAACCAGTTCCAATTGTTCAGCGAAGAAGGCCATATATACCCAGAGAGAGGGATATGAAATATGGGCCACAACATAACATTTTCATGCTCTCTATTGATGTTTGCTTGCATTGGGTTTCCTTTCTCTGATGTTCTTTTTTTTTTTTCTTGTAGATAGGATTTTTCTTGCATAACTTGTCAAGTATTTCACCATTATTAACATGCAGTGGACTTCCTGCCATCTAAGGGAGGAGAGGGGACTGGGGGTAAAGTTTGTAGCGGAAAGCTTTGTGAAGATTGATGCTGGGGAACTATCCATACATATGTTATACAAATAAAAAGCTTTAATTAAAAAAAAGAGTAAGGGATAGGAAAAAAAAAGTAATCCCCAGAAAAATTCTAAACTGGATTTTTAGAAATATTTGATTTATAGTTAGAAAGGTCTTCATTGCCCATTAGGCTAACTTACCCCTAAAAAAACTATAACATTTTCCTAAACTGGACATCTAATGCCTACTAGAAGCCTTTCACCAAGGAGGAACCCACCACCTCCCATGGCAAATCATTCCAATAGACATAATTAGACCTAATTCTTAGGGAGTTGCCTTTCTATCAAACTTAAACTTGCCTCTTTGCAAGGTTCACTTCTTAGTTCTGCTTTCAAGGTCCAAGCAGAGTTTTCTACATGACAGCTTTCCTACTACTTAAAGACAAACACCATTCCTCCTACCCCACACGCCTTGAATCTTCTCCAGGTAAAATTCCCCTAGCTCCTTCTACTGATTTTCAAAAGATGTAGCCTGGAAGTCCTTTGCCATCCTTTTGCCCTTCATTTGGTTCACTCCAACTTATCAGTGTAGCATCCAAAATTAAGCACAATACTCTAGATGTGTTCTGATTATGGGAGAGTATAACAGGAATATCACCCTTCTATTCTCAAGAGATGTGCCTCTCAATGCATCTCAAGTTGACTTTAGATTTTTTTATGGCCACATCACAATGCTTACTAATGAATTGCCAATAACTACTATACAGCTTACTTTGGTCCCAATATCTCCAGTACAGTTTCTTTTCTACCACAAAACCTGATTGACTCCATCTTCTCTGGCCTGGGGTCAATAAAAGACTTCAGTTGTGTGAACTCAAAGCCTCTTGGATTATATTAGGCTTTTGGTTTACTAAATTTTCCATTTTTTTCCGCAAAAAATATTTCTTTCTAAATTCCCATCCTATACTTTTAAAATTTTGAACACCAAATATGTGATTATACATTTATCCCTGCTAGATTTCATCTCATTAAGTTAAGTTCAATCCTATATAGGATCTGTCAAGATCTTTTTGCATTTTGACTGTGTCATACAGCATGTTAGTTTTCTGTCATCTCTAAATTTGTTTAACATAAACCTACTCTATACTCTGCTTATCCTTTGTCAGGTGCCAAGTTCTATTGATTCTATCTGGATTCTCCTCTCTATTCTCCTTACTTTCCAAGTAAATAAACATATGTCTCAGACATTCAAAATCCTCTACAGCACCTACTCGCTTCTTCTTTTTTACTCTTAACATATTCTACATTAAATTATTCTCCATTGCCCAGTTTAGTAATTGTTAACATTGTTTCTTTTTTCATTGTAATTATTAACATATAGAATAAATCTCTTCTCTGAATTTTGGTGTGTTGAAATATCTTCCTTTTGTGATTCAATAGAAAGAATATTATATCTGATCCCAGAGGATCTGGGTCCAAATTATATTTCTGATTCTTCTTCACTATATGATCTTGGACAAAGTTTAAACTCTGTATTCTTTAGTTTCTTCATTTATAAAATAAGGAACAGCTTCTAAGTTCCCTACCAGTCAGTGGAATGCTTGTAAATGTTTAACAACTGGCTCTCTAGAAAAGAAAAATGTACCCATGACATTGCCCCAATTTCCTTGCCACAACTTCTTTCCCCCCCTTTGATATTCTGAAAAGCAAGGAAATGGGATTACAGCCAAGAATAAGCTACCCAGCTAAAATGAGCATTATCTTCAGGAAAGAAAATGGATATTCAATGATTTAGGTGAATTTCACTTATTTCTAAAGAGACAAGGAAGGAAACTATATCTTACTAAAGGGTACCATAGATAATGAATCAATATCAATACTAAATATATATGCACCAAGTGGTATAGCATGGAAATTCCTAGAGAATAAGTTAAGAGAGATACAAGAAGAAATAGCAAAACTATAATAGTGGGGGATCTTAACCTTGCTCTCTCAGAACTAGATAAATCGAACCACAAAATAAATAAAGAAATTAAAAAGGTAAACAAAATGTTAGAAAAGTTAGGTATAATAGATCTTTGGAGGAAATTAAATGGAGATAGAAAGTTTACTTTTTTTCTCAGAGGTTCATGGAACTTATACAAAAATTGACCATGTGTTAGGGCATAAGACGCTCAAAATCAAATGCAGAAAGGCAGAAATAGTAAATGCATTTTTTTTCAGATCATGATGCAATAAAAATCACATGCAGTATAAGGCCAGGAGAAAATAGACCAAAAAGCAATTGGAAACTAAATAATCTCATCCTAAAGAATGAATGGGTGAAATAGCAAATTACAGAGACAATTACTAATTTCATCCAAGAGAATGACAACAATGAGACAACATACCAAAATTTATGGGATGCAGCCACAGTGGTAATAAGGGGAAATTTTATATCTCTAGATGCTTACTTGCATAATATAGAGAAAAAGAAAATCAATGAATTGGGTTTGCAACTAAAAAAGCTAGAAAAAGAACAATTTAAAAATCCCCAAAGAAATACCAAACTTGAAACCCTAAAAATAAAAGAAGAGATTAATAAAATAGAAAGCAAAAAAAATATTGAATTGATAAATAAAACTAAAAGTTGGTTTTATGAACCCCCCACAAAATAGATAAACCTCTAGTTAATTTGATTAGAAAAAGGAAAGAGGAAAATCAAATTCTTAGTCTCAAAAATGAAAAGGGAGAACTTTTCACCAATGAAGAGAAAAATAGTGCAATAATTAGGAGTTACTTTGCTCAACTTTATGCCAATAAATTTGATAACCTAAATGAAATGGAGGAATACCTACAAAATATAGATTTCCCAGATTAACAGAAGAGGAAATAAGTTCCTTAAATAGTCCCATTTTAGAAAAAGAAATAGAACAAGCTATTAATAAACTTCCTAAGAAAAAATCTGCAGGACCAGATGGATTTACATGTGAATTCTACCAAACATTTAAAGAACAATTAACTCCAAATATTATATAAACTATTTGAAAGAATAGGGAATGAAGGACTCCTACCAAATTCCTTTTATGACACAGACATGGTATTGATACCTAAATCAGGCAGGACAAGAACAGAGAAATAAAATTATAGACCAATCTCGCTAATGAATATTGATGCAAAAATCTTAAATAAAATATTAGCAAAGAGATTACAGAATATAATAATACAGAAAATAAATGGACTTTTCCTTAAAATAGTCAGTAGCACCTATTTAAAACCATCAGCTAGCATCACATGTAATGGGGATAAACTGCAATCATTCCCAATAAGATCAGGGGTGAAACAAGATTGCCCACTATCACCATTACTATTAAATATTGTATTAGAAATGCTAGCTTTGGAAATAAGAGAAGAAAAAGAGATTAAAGGAATTAGAATATGTCAGGAGGAAACCAGATTATCACTCTTTACAGATGATATGATGATATACTTAGAGAACTCTAGAGAATAAATTAAAAAAAAACTATTAGAAATAATCCACAAACTGTGAACCGATCCAACCATTCTGGAGAGAAATTTGGAGCTATGCTCAAAAAGTTGTCAAACTGTGCATACCCTTTGACCCAGCAGTGTTTCTACTGGGCCTATATCCCAAAGAGATCTTAGAGGAGGGAAAGGGACCCACATGTGCAAGAATGTTTGTGGCAGCCCTTTTTGTAGTGGCTAGAAACTGGAAACTGAAGGGATGCCCATCAATTGGAGAGTGGCTGAATAAATTATGGTACATGAATGTTATGGAATATTATTGCTTTGTAAGAAACGACCAGCAGGACGATTTCAGAGAGGCCTGGAGGGACTTGCATGAACTGATGCTGAGTGAAATGAGCAGAACCAGGAGATCATTATACACAGCAACAACAATATTACATGATGATCAATTCTGACGGACATGGCTCTCTGCAACAAAGAATTGTCTCAAACCAGTTCCAATTGTTCACTGAAGAAAACCATATACACCCATAGAGAGGGAAATGAAATATGGACCACAACATAACATTTTCATGATCTCTATTGACATTTGCTTGCATTGTGTTGCCTTTCTCTGATTCTTTTTTTTTCTTGTAGATAGGATTTTTCTTGCATAACTTCTCAAGCATTTCAACATTATTAACATATAGTGGACTTCCTGCCATCTAGGGGAGGGGAGGGGACTGGGGGTAAAATTTGTAATGGAAAGCTTTGTAAAGATCAATGTTGGGGAACTACCCATATATATGTTATACAAATAAAAAGCTTTAATAAAAAAAATAATAATAAAAGAAATAATCCACAACTTTAGCAAAGTTGCAGGACAGAAAATAAATTCCCATAAATCATCAGTATTTTTATATTCACTAACAAAATCCAACAGCAAGAGATACAAAGAGAAATCCCACTTAAAATAACTGTTGATAGTATAAAATATTTGGGAATCTATCTGCCAAGAGAAAGTCAAGAACTATATGAGCAAAACTACAAAACACTTTCCACACAAATAAAGTCAGATCTAAACAAGTGGAAAAATATCAAGTGCTTTTGGATAGATTGAGTGAATATAATAAAGATGGCAATACTACCTAAACTAATGTATTTATTTAGTGCTATACCAATCAAACTCCCAAGAAGTTATTTTACTGACCTAGAAAAAATAAGAACAAAATTCTTCTGGAAGAACAAAAGGTCAAGAATTTCAAGAGAATTAATGAAAAAAAAACAAAAACTCAGATGAAGATGGCCTAGCTGTACCAGATCTAAAACTATATTATAAAGCAGTGGTCATCAAAACCATTTGGTACTGGCTAAGAAACAGAGTAGCTGATCAGTGGAATAGGTTAGGTTCACAGGACAAAATAGTCAATGACTATAGTTATTTAGTGTTTGACAAACCCAAATACCCCAGCTTTTGGGATAAGAACTCACTATTTGACAAAAACATCTGGGAAAATTGGAAACTAGTATGGCAGAAACTAGGCATTGACTCACACCTAATACCTATTACCGAGATAAGATTGAAATGGGTTCATGATCTAGACATAAAGAATATTATGAACAAATGAAAAGAACATAGGATAATTTACCTCTCAGATCTGTGGAGGAGGAAGGAATTTGTGAACAAAGAACTAGAGATCATTATCAATCACAAAACAGATAATTTTGATTATATCAAGTTAAAGAGTTTTTTTTTTTTTGGACAAACAAAACTAATGCAGACAAGATTAGAAGGGAAGCAATAAACTGGGAAAACATTTTTACATTCCAAGGCTTTGATAAAGGCCTCATTTCTAAAATATATAGAGAATTAACTCAAATTTATAAGAATTCAATCCACTCTCCAATTGATAAATGGTCAAAGGATATGAATAGACAATTTTCATAAGAAGAAACTGAAATATTTCTAGTCACATGAAAAGGTTCTCTAAATCACTATAGATCAGAGAAATGCAAATTAAGACAACTCTGAGATATCACTACACACCTGTCAGTGTGGTTAAGATGACGGGAAAAGATAATGATGAATGTTGGAGGGGATGTGGGAAAACTGGGACACTGATACATTGTTGGTGGAACTGTGAACAGATCCAACCATTCTGGAGAGCAATTTGGAACTATGCTCAAAAAATTATCAAACTGTGCATACCCTTTGACTCAGAAGTGTTTTTACTGGGCCTATATCTCAAAGAGAGCTTAAAGGAGGGAAAGGGCCCCAAATGTGCAAAAATGTTTGTGGCAGCCCTTTTTGTAGTGGTTAGAAACTGGAAACTGAATGGATGCCCATCAGTTGGACAATGGCTGAATAAATTATGGTATATGAATGTTATGGAATATTAATGTTCTGTAAGAAACGACCAACAAGATGATTTCAGAGAGGCCTGGAAAGACCTACATGAACTGATGCTAAGTGAAATGAGCAGAACCAGGAGATCATTATACACAGCAACAAGACTATACGATGATCAATTATGATGGACATAGTTTTCTTCAACAATGAGATGATTCAAACAAGTTCCTATTGTTCAGTGATGAAGAAAGCCATATACACCCAGAGAGACTCCTATGAGAACTGAATGTGGATCCCACCATAGCATTTTAACACTTTCTGATGATGTTTGCTTGCATTTTTTTTCCTTCTTAGGTTTTTTCTTTTTCTTTCTCTTTCTAGATCCAATTTTTCTTGTGCTGCAAGATAACTATATAGATATTTATGCATATATTGGATTTATCATATATTTTAACATATTTAACATGTGTTAGACTATCTTCCATCTAGGGGAGAGGATGGGGGGAAGGAGGGAAAAATCTGCAACAGAAAGTTCTGCAAAAGCCAATGTTGAAAAATTACTCATATGTTTTGTAAATAAAAAGCTTTAATAAAAAAAAGATTTTAAAAAAAGATATAATCTAAAGTGAACAGCTGGTCCTCAGTGGGATTATCTCATATCTTCTGGAGGTAAATTCACTTCAAGAGTCCTGGTTGGTGTTTAGTGGCTAAAAAATTTACAATTTGTAGAAAGGCCAAATGACTGACCTCTAAACTTTTACATTAAACATTTATTAAGCACCTGTTTCGTTTGATGGCTGAGAATCCCAGAAAGTTTAAAATCTACAGGTGGGCCTAGAAGCAAGGCCATGTGGAGAATTGGATGAATATACTTTTTCCCCAAATTTTCATCAGAAGGTGAAGGAGAAGGTGGAAAGAAGGGAGAGGTCCTCCAGGAAATCAATTAGATTTATTTTAAAGTTGCTCAAAATGTTTGATCTATTTTTAACATCTGGAATCACCCAAAAGCTGTCTTCTGAAATGAACTGGAATTTTCCTTTTTTGTTCTGACATAAATTATTCTCTTGAGCTTATTCTCTGGATACTTACAGAGTATATAGGAAAAGATCATAGGCAAAGATATGCTGGCAAATGTTTAACAACCAGTTCTCTAAGGGAAGAAAAAGTATGCACAACATACTTTTAAATTTTATCTATATTATTACTTTTTTCTCCAATACTTTAAAAAAAACTAGATAATTAACAAAAGAATAAATCAAATTTCAATTCATAGTGTTTAGTGATTTCTGAGGTATAAACGCTTACACAAAAAATTAATATTCAGATCTAGGGAATCTCCATCATAGCCAGTTCCATCATACCTCTGACAGGGTTTAGAACTGGAAGGAATCTTGGAGATCATCTAGTCCTTATTTTAGTCACAAGAGAAATAGAATGATTGCTTAAGATCATCCTGGGAGTAAATAGCATAGCTGCAATTTAAACCCAGTCCAATGAGAAGGCAAAGCTGACAATCCAAACCTTGGAATATTATTTCCAGTGTTAACAGTATCAATCCTGATTGTAATCAGAATGACTGGTACCCTATCGCCCCCTGCAGAATTTTGTAATGATTACCTGGCTCACTCATTCACTCAGAACATTCCCTTTTATACAAACTAGAGAGTCTACTTTTAGTTTGTTTCTTTGTTTTTTAACTCATTCTGCGTTCTCTAATGAAGGAAGCTTCCTTCCTTGCAATGCTTTTTCTACGATATTATGTTGCCTTTCTTTGTCACATTATGCTTCCTGGTGTCACTATGGATGAGTCTCAACACCTTCAAGGCTAGCACAGAATATAATTAGTCAGTGCAGGTAGGGGGTCTGGAGTCCCAATGATTTAAATATTCACCATATTCATTTTCTCCTTGATGTCAGTTGACCCACAAGAAAGCTAATGTCAACTGCCTCTATTGTGCCCCAATGGGGGTAGGGTGATGTGGGCCAATGATTAATTAGGACAATCATGAGGGCTGAAGACAGGCAATCTCTAGGGGAAGAAGGTTAAGTCCAAATCAGGATCCAAGCAAGCATAAGCCAAGATGCCAGGCTTCTGTGGTGCCAAGATTTCTTTGGAGAGCACTGAAATTCAAGGTGAAGACAGAAAAGGGAAGTTGGTTTCAGAAGCCAAGAGTTCAGTATCAAGTCAAGGAGTAAGATATAGAGAATGTGGGGCAGTTGACTTTTTTTGCTGAATCAACTTGCTTCTCCAATGTCCTTTTATAGTGACTTTCATGGTGAGGATATTCTCCATCCTTACCCAGCAATGACATGTTGGTATATTAGTGAGCCAGGACCACCATACTCCTTTATGACCACCTGCTTAAATAGTATTCATTTACTTACATTAGATAATGTGTGTGAAAGTACTTCACAAACTGTATGTGAAGTGCTATTATTGCTATTTTAATAATAATAATAATAATAATAATAACTAGCACTTACATCACACTTTAAAGTTTGCAAAATGCCTTATTTTTGTTTTTTCATTTGGACATCAGAATAACTATGCCATTATTATCCCTATTTTACAGATGAGGAAAGTTAAATGGAGAAAGGACTAAGTTATTTACATAGTTAGCTAGTTAAGTTGTCTAAAATAGGATTTGAATTCAGATCTTTCCAATTCAAGTCCAACATTCTACCTGGTGCTCTGTTAGTAATAAAAATATAGTTGGTGGGGTTAAAATGTTTGATAAAAAAGCCCAAGAATTTCTTAGTAGATAAATAGCTTCAGAATTGAAAGGAATCTCAAAGGTCATATAGTCCAATTCCTTTATTTTACTGATAAGAAAATTGAGGATCAAGGAAGTTAAGTAACTGGATTGAAGTCAGGAAAGCTAGGATTTCAACCCCCCAAAAATTGGCTCAAAATTCAATAGTTTTTTAGTTTGTTTTTTACAGGCACAAAACTGTCTTTAAAGGACTTTCATTGATTTCTACATTTATTTATTATTATTTTTTTTAATTTTGTAAATAAAAAGCTTTAATTAATTCACAAAAAAGAAGAAGGGGAATGAAATCTGAGGATTTGTTTTCTGGTACAGGTTAGAATCACTGGCCACTAAGATCCCTTCTAGAAAAATTCAGGTATATCAATTTGGGTTTAGCATTTATATTCAGAATATCTCCTAGGTAATTCTTTTTTTTTTTTTTTTTACCTTTGCAAAAAAACTTTTTTTTCCCAAGCTTTTCCTTTCCTCCCCCCCCCCCCGACCCCAAGATGACAGGTAATCTAATACATGCTAGATAGGATAAATTATATGACAAATACAATACATGTATACATATCTATACAGTTATCTTACTGCACAAGAAACATCAGATCTAGAAAGAGAAGAAGAAAAAAACAACCTAAGAAGGAAAACAAAATGCATGGAAATATTCACAGAAAGCATTAAAATGCTGTGTTGTGGTTCACTCTCAGTTCCCACAGGCCTCTCTCTAGATGTATATGACTATCTTCATCGCAGCACAACTGGTTTGAATCACATCATTGTTGAAGAGAACCATGTCCATCAAAATTGATCACCGTATAGTCTTCTTGCTGTGTATAATGTTCTCCTGGTTCTGCTGATTTCACTCAGCATCAGTTCATGCAAGTCTCTCCAATCCTCTCTGAAATCCTCCT
>JAJPUD010007161.1:30621-113226 GCA_023553655.1 Myrmecobius fasciatus | reverse complement strand
TGGCCCATACTCTCTGCCTTCACGCTTTTCGAAGTCTGGTAAATGGACAAGATATCAACCCAGATAACTGGGTTATACAACATTACATAAATACATCAGAGAATTACAAACCCCATAGTCTATAAGGTGAGAAAAGGAGTCCGTTACCAGCAAGATTATCCAGAGAAAGTGGTATTGAGTTGAGAATGGGTAGAAATTTATCACCTGAAGAGGGAAAGGAAGGCTATTTCAAGAAGAGATAAAGAAACATGAACAAAGGTTTAGAGACAGTCAAGCACAAGTGTTGTGTAGGGAACAAAGAGTCATCTAGTTTTGATTGGAGCATAAAGCACATGGATATGAACAGTGGGAAATAAGGCTGTCAAGATATGGCAGTGTCAAATTGTGAAAGGCCTTGAAGACTTGACCAAGAAACCTTCGCTTTGCCTGGGAGCTCAAAGGTATTTGAATAGAGGAGCACGTGAGAATGCTGTTTTGGAAATTCTTGTACTTTTTATTCTTGGGTAAGTTGGGTATCAGTTGAAAAGCCCAACTCAAATGCTACTTCCTTTGCTTTCCTTTTATCCCATCCCTTTCCCATTTCACCTTTGAAAATGGAGTTTGTTTTGCCCATGACTAATCCTACCATTCTTATTAATCCACCTCTTCCCAATCCCTGTCTCTAACGTTAGTTAAATGTATTTCTACAATAAATTCTTTTCATATTTATATCTGTGTACCCAGTTGTTTGTGTGCTCAGTCAACCTTCCTTTGTCCAGTTGAGATGAAAATGTGCTAAGAATGGGCCCACTTTGCCCAGAAATCAAGGTGGAGTTAAACCTTTTTTTTCCTAGGTGTTGAGGGAGACCTGTTTGAATTTTTATTCTTCCCATATCTTTGAAGTAAATATCCCTTTACAAAAGGTAATTGATGTTAAATAGTTAAATGGGATTGAGATACCTATGAGTGGGATGAACACAACCAGTGAAAACTCAAGTGATAGCAGTAGACAAGCAATAACCCAAACTTCTCAGGGTACCATTTGAATCCTGAAAGGAAGATGTAGCCAGTTTGGTTCTGGAATAGAGGGGTAAAGGTATTCACTGCATTTGAGCCTGGTTATACTACCCAGTGTCTGAGATATCAGAACTTCTAGAATCCAGGATGGTTTATTGAAACTCAATAAGTTTTAAAAGTTCATGTGGTTGGAGTCTCCAATCCTTTCACCCAAGATGGGAAAGAACAAACAAAGAAGCAAAGGTCCAAGGCTCATTCCATAAAGCTACATGTTGCCTTAAGGTCTCTTCTCTCTCACTGGATGCCATTAGTGAAGGAGTCAATCCAAAGCAGAGCAGATAAAAAGAATGGCCCAAAGCTTGGTGGCTAGGGCTTTTTAAAGAGACCCTCAAAATTCTGGCCTAGCCAATTCAAAGGTTTCTCCTAACCACAGAGTTACTACATTGGAATTACAAAAGATTTATGCATATTCTTCTTTGCAAGGCATTTTCAAAACATCACTACAACTCTACTTCCTAGACTCTTCCATGTGACAAGTAGCATCAGACCCATTCTATATATGTTCCAGTGTTCAAGTATATTCCATTTAAGATTAATTTTTTTCTTTTTGCACTCCAAATTTGCCACATAAGTTATCCTTTGTTGTAAACCTTTATATTTTGCATTCTAAAGTATCATATTCCAAACTCTCCTAGTCTTCATTTTGGTAGATGCAATATCTTGTGTGATCCTGATTACTGATTTTGATATTTTAATTGCTTCTTTCTGGATGCTTGCTGTATTTTTTCTTTGATTTGAAAGCTCTGGCTTTAGATTTGATTATTCTTGAAAGTTTTTATTTAGGGGTTTCTTTCAGGAGATAAAGTATATTGATTCTTTTGTTTTCACTTTGCTCTTGAGTACTAATCAGTCTGGGTTGTTGTCATTTATGATTTCCACATTAGCTAGCATAGTATATAGAACATTGGCCTTGGAATGAGAAAGAACTGTGTTCAAATCCTGCTTCAAACACATTATTCAGACACTGGATTACTTAACCTCACTCAGCCTCAGTTTTTTCATCTATACCATGAAGCTGTTATGAAGATAAAATGAGATAATATGTGTATAGCATTTGGCAGCCATGAAAGTGTTATATATGCTAGGCACTATTATTATTTCTTGAAATATGATATGTAGAGTTTTTATGGTTGAGGTTTTCAAATAGTCTAATGATTCTTAGATTCTCTTACCTCGACCTATTTTCTAGGCCACTTGTTTTTGTTAGTAAGTACCTTATAATTACTGATATCTTTTCAGTCCAATTTTGTTCTAGTATTTCTTCTCATAGAATCATTGATATCTGTCTGGACCAATTTAATTTTCAGACTCTATAATTGAGTTAAACTTTGTATCTTTTTAACTAGGTTATTTTCCAATTCTTTTCTCTGCAATTCTTACTTTCTTTACCATTCTTCCCCCCCCCCAGAGCTCATAAATATGACATTTATGTGACTATTTTTAAATTCTTCTTTGATTTCTTCCAAAAATTCCAGTAGAAATTGTGTCAAATCCTGTTTGTCTTTGAAACTTTGCTTGTTGGGGATGTGTGTCTTGAGCACCCCTAGCTCCATAATACTTCTTTATCATTCATGTTTGGTACTATTCACTTTTTTTCCAGCCTTACTTCCAGAACTGACTGGCAGACAGTAGGGGCTAGGTTAATTATTGTTATACTTGTATAATCTCAGTGCTTAGCATAATGCCTAGGAGATAATAAGTGTTTAATATTTGTTGGTTGATGAAGACAGAGACCATGTCTTAAACTTTGTATTTCCCCTATCTCCTAGCAAAAGACTCTGCATACAGTTAAACTGAATAGAATTAAATTGAATGAGCCCACTCCAAGATGGAAGATGTATGAAAAGTAAAGCCAGAAGCCCAGTTCCAGGAAGGCAAGGTGGACTTCAGTTTCAACCGTTTCCTTCTCTATGAAGATAACCTGCTTACCTGGAAAAGTTTCTAATATGCAGTCAGCATCTGACAAGACAGGCTAAGCCCCTTCCAAGAAATGTTAAGTTGAGCATCTGAAGCAAAGGCACAGTACGAATCTGTCAAGATACATTTATTAAGTGCTTTTTTTGTGTTAACCATTGTATAAATTCCTGGATTGTTCTTTTTAAAAAGTTTTTGGTTTTGGTTTTTGGGTTTATTTTTTTTGGGGGGGGCTGCTTTTTTTGCTAGGTGGTGAAGTGGATAGAGGATCAGCCCTGAAATCAGGAGGACCTGAGTTCAAATCTGGTCTCAGACAACATTTCCTAGCTGTGTGACCCTGGGTAAATCACTTAACCCCAATTACCTAAGCCAAAAAAAAAAATCTTTTATAAATTCTTTTAACCTTCAAGGTAGGAGGGACTTTTTTACTTCAGTATCCTCCTTTCAAGATGAACCCCAGTCTTCTCTATTCCCATAGTATTCCCATTGAATTCCCAGAAATTCTGGGGATATAAATACAAATATAAACAAAAAGATAGTCCCTACTAGGAGGAAGTATACATTCTAAAATGGGAAGACACATAAAAGAAAGCTGAGAGAGGATTCTGGGGAAATGGCAGAGTAGGTCAGAAAATTCCAAGCTCTCCAGATCTCCCCCACAAACACGACAAATTAGTACCACAGAGTGAATGTAGAGCAGCAAAAATAAACAAGAATTGAGGCAGAACCGTGGTCTTCCTAGGACAATGGAGAAGATGCAAAGAAAGATACCAGGAGGGAAGTTTGGCCTGTGTGGAGTGCAAATCACCTCCAGGCTAGCTCTGCTGAAAGCAAGTGGGTAAGCCCTGGGGCTAGCTGGGTTGGGAGGAAGCTTCAGTCCCAACCATAGGAATTTTCACCTCCCAGACTGTGGGGAATCTGGCGTCTCAGTAAAGATTGAGAAAAACTCTACTGATAAGGGATGCCAGGTCCAGCTATGCTGCTAGAGATGCAGCTCTGGGAGAGAAGGAACCAGCACATGCCCAGTGAGTGCAGAAGCAGTGGGGCAGAGTTGTTGCTAGTTGTGGGCACTAAAAGAAGGATGGAATAATTGGCTTAAATTCCAGGTCAGAAGGGAGAACTGAAGTAAAAGAAGCATCATTCTTCTCCCTCCAGCACTAGAGATGATTCCACTAACAAACTGCTATATTTTTTTTTGAGCAAAGGAAAAAGAACCCATAATAAGTTACTATAGAAATAGAGAAGACTGGGATTCATCTTGGGAAGGGGATACTGAAGCAAAAAGTCTCTCCTACCTTGTAGGTTAAAAGAATTCAAAAAAAGACTTTAAAAAAAAAGAACAATCCAGGAAAAACAAGATTGATTACGAAAAGAAGGTCAACCAACTAAAAAAGGACACCCAGAATCTTAAAGAAGAAAATGATTCTTTGAAAATGAGAATTGGGCAAGTGGAAGTCAGTGAAGTTATAAGAGATTGAGAAATAATAAAACAAAACATAAAGAATGAAAAAATAGAAGAGAATGTGAGACACCTCATAAGAAAAACAACTGAAATAGAGAACAGATCAAGAAGAGAAAGCAAGAATGAACTATGTGAAAGCTGAAATAAAAAAGTTGATACAATGATATAAGAAATAATTAAAGAAAATTGTCCTGAAGTTAGAATAAGGGATCTAATTTAAAAGGAAAAATAAGGAAGCTACACTATATATAAGCCATTTTAATCAGTATTGTTTAGACTATTTAAAGTAACTATTGCTGTAGTATATAAAATAATGAGTTAGTCGATTTAGAAAAATATGGAAAGGCTTGGACTTATGAAGGAAGATGTTATCCACCTTCAGAAAAACAAAGGATAAACAAACATAGTACAGTCTTACATGGTGAATATGTGTATGATTATAGATATCTATGTATATGTATGTATGTATGTATGTATATATATAAATATATCTGCACTTAATTGTAGCCTTTTTGGGGGGAAGGGGGGAAAATAAAGTAAAAAGTGTACATCAGAGAACAAAAGAAAACCTACAAGTAAGCAAAGAAAATATGGATAGCTCTGAACAAAATGTATTTATTATATTTATTTATTATTATAAAAATTATATTATATTTTTATTATATAAGTCTTCTTGAAATAGAAACTTATTGTTTTATATTTTGAATCCCCTTCTATGTTCTGCTGTTCTGACCCAGATGAGCAAATGCAGCATTTACATCAAATCTCTGAAAACTGCCCACTCCTTTTCTGCTCCATTGTTGCCAACTGTATGTTGGATCAATTTACTCTCCAAGTTGGCAACAAGTTGTTCCCTCTGAGAAGCATTCTAATCTGTTGGCATCAATTCTTATGGTAGTCTTTTTGCCTTGGAGTTGCCACTTTTGTGGAATGCGAATGTTTAGCTTGGAGAGAATAAGTCTATGATCAGTCCAGCACTCTGCACATCTTCCATATGTAGAACCATCAGCTGTAGCAAACAGAGAAGTTTTGAATGCTGTGGATAAATTCATTTACCTTGGCCGTATACTTAACAGGGATGTATAATAGATAATGAGATTGATACACACATTGCCAGAGCTAGCTCAGTGTTTGGGAGGCTCCAAGGCAAAGTGTGGAAGAGGACAAGAGAAGATTGATTACCAAGGTGAAGCTCTACAGAGCCACTGTGCTGCCCTTATTGTTGTGAAAGTTTCTGAAGATCACCTTAACAGGATAAGATACCAGACACTGAAGTCCTTTCTCCAATTAAACTGTCAAGCCTTCCAACTCTAGTGCAGAGAGTTCAATTCTGTTGGGCTGGCCACATTGTTTGAATGCCAAATGTACACTTGCCAAAAAGATTATTTTATTAAGAACTCACACAGGGCAAGCACTCACAAGGTAATCAGAAAAAAGCAATACAAGAACACTCTCAAGGTCTCTCTTAAGAATTTAGAATTGAGGGGCAGCTAGGTGGCGCAGTGGTTAGAGCACCAGCCCTGAAGTCAGGAGGACCTGAGTTCAAATTTGGTCTCAGACACTTCCTAGCTGTGTGACCCTGGGCAAGTCACTTAACCCCAATTGCCTCAGCAAAAAGCAAAAAAAAAAAAAAGAATTTAGAATTGATAGATTCACAGGACAAAATAGTCAATGACTATAGTAATCTAGTGTTTGACAAACCCAAAGACCCCAGCTTTTGGGATAAGAACTCACTATTTAATAAAAACTGCTGGGAAAATTGGAAACTAGTATGGCAGAAACTAGGCATTGACCCACTTTGGGCTCATGAGATATGAGGAAAAGCCATTGAATTTGCTGCTAAAACTATTATTGGAGGCCTTGGAGACTACTTTCATGGAATAGGGAGAGCAGAAACTGTGAGTTGACTAAAGGGGGGAAAGAGGAGGAATTGGAAATTTCTCCAGCCTTAACCTCTCTTCTGACCTCCAGTTTCATATAGTGAAAATATTAAATCAGATGTCCCATAAACATCTCACACACAAGTCCAAAATGATGTTCATTATCTTTCCCCAAAAACCTTCCTTCCTCCTTATCTTCCTTAATACAGTTAAGGGCACCATCATCCTTACAGAGACCAAGTCTTGAAACGTTAGTGTCTTTCTGAAGTCTCACTCTCTCCCCCCCAACCCAAATCCAATCTATCAAGTTTACCTTTAAAAAATTTCTTCTTTGTATACACTACATTCTCTCCTGACACCGCCATCACTCTGGTGTGAACTCATCACTAGATAAATGGACAATTCTAATGAGCTGTTGGTTGGTCTCCCTACCACAGAGGGAGACCACTCCAGTCTATCCTCCATTCAGCTTTCAAATTAATCTTCCTAAAATGTAGGGCTGACTGTGTTACCTTCTCTCCAACTCGATAAGTTCCAATAGCACCCTAACATCTCCAGTGCCCTCTGTTGAGTGTTCAAGGTCCTTCATGGCCTGTCACCCTCCCATAGCTCTTCAATTTTCCTACACTTTATATCTGCCACATACTCTGAGACACAGTGCAGTGACACAGGCATTTCATTGGTCTGGAACAGCCTCCCTCATCACCTCAGCCCTGGTTTTCCTGATTCCTTTCAAGTCCCAGATAAAATCTCACTTTCTACAGGAAGCCTTTTCCATTGCCTCTTGATTCTAGTGTTTACCCTCTGTATCTCCAGTTTATCTTGTATACAGCATATTTGTACAGAGTCGTTCTGGATGTTTTTTTTCCCTTAAATTGTAAGCAGGAATTGCTCTTTGACTTTCTTTGCCTCCTAAATGCTTAATACAGTGCCTGTCACTTTGTTGTTGTTGTTTAGTGATTTTTCATGTATGTCTAACTTTTTGTGACTCTCTTGGGGCTTCTTTATTTTTCTTCTTTTAATTTTATTTGACCAATTCTTGATGTCTTGAAGTCATTAGCTTCCATTTGCCCAATCCTAATTTCTTTTTTAATGAAACTTTTTATTTTCAAAACATATGCACAGATAATTTTTCAACATTGATCCTTGCATAGCCTTGTGTTTCAGATTTTCTCGTCCTTCCCCTCCTTCCCCTAAATGGCAAGCAAGTCAATATAAACATGTTAAAATATATGTTAAATCCAATATGTATAAACATCCAATCCTAATTTCTAAGTAATTCTTTTCTCTAGTTAGCTTTTATACCTCCTTTTCCATTTGGCCAACTCTACTTTTAAAGGAGTTGTTTTTTTTTCAAGGGATTTTTCCCCGAATTTGGCCACTTCTATTTTTTAAGGAGTTGTTTTCAAATTTTGTGCTTCCTTTTCCAAACTGTTTAATTGTTTTTCATAAATTTCTTTTATAACTCATTTCTTTTCCCAATTTATCTCCTACTTCTCTTATTTGATTTTTAAAATCCTTTTTAAGTTCTTTCATTTTATATTCCCCTTTCACATATAGGTACTTTGACATTGTTGTTCTCTTCTGAG
Organism: Myrmecobius fasciatus; assembly: GCA_023553655.1. Lineage (NCBI taxonomy): Eukaryota > Metazoa > Chordata > Mammalia > Dasyuromorphia > Myrmecobiidae > Myrmecobius > Myrmecobius fasciatus. The sequence continues at coordinate 105,325 of JAJPUD010007161.1, read as the reverse complement.
TTTGTGTTCTGATCTTCCTTGTCAGCATAGTAGCTTTCTATGGTCAAAGTTCTTTTGTTCTTTGCTCATTTTTAAAAGTTGAACTCTGTTCCTGGAGTAAAATGGTACTATCCCAAGTTCTTGCACTGAAGGTCAGAGTTCTGGTCACTGGGTCCTCTGGGGCTGAAAGCTTATCCATTGTAATAGGATGGCCTGTCCTAGTTGCACCTGTTCCTTGCATTTCAGGCATGGCAGTTTGCTTGCTCTTCTGGGGCTGAAGGTTTCACAGCTGGTGTACTGTGCCACTGGACTGACTAGTCTAGATCCCAGGGCCTTCATGGTCATCTATTCTATGGCCCAGAGTCTCCCACTTGTCTGAACACCACCTGCGCTGGGTTATACTCCCCTTTTACCCAAGTGAAATAGACCTTTCCTGAAGTTCTTATGAGTTATCTTAGGCTTGAAAATTATTTGAATCCATCTTTTTGTGGATTTTGTTGCTCCAGAATTCCTTTAGAGCCTTGATTTAACATTGTTTTGGAGGGAAACTGGGGAGAATTCAGGCATTTTCCTGGTTTCTTTCTGCCATCTTGGCTCAGTCCCCCCTCTCTTTGCAGGGTGGGGGAGGTGGGGAGACTAGCAAAGATACTAAAATTATTTGCCATTTCTTTATCCAGATCATTTTACAGATGAGGAAATTGAAGTAAGCAGGGTTAAGTGTCTTGACCAAGGTCAAACAGCTATTAAGTGTTTGAAAACACATTTGAACTCAGGTCTTCCTGACTCCAGACTCAAGGTTCTATCCACTGCACTGGCACTAGTAGGTCCTTAATAAATTCTGGTTGAATATTTAACATGTATTAGACTACCTGTCATGTGGGGGTGGGGGAAGGAGGGGAAAAATTTGGAACAAAAAAAATTTTGCAAAGGTCAATGTAGAAAAATCACTCATATATTCTGTAAATAAAAAGCTTTAATTAATTTTTTTTAAATTCTGGTTGATTGACATCATCCTATCAGCCCTCTCACTGATATCTTCCGTTTCTCTCAGAGACCTGCTTGCTGACTTAGCCCTGAATTCTGAGTTGCAAAGAGATGGATTTTCAGAGACCCATAGCATTTGCTATTAGAGGTTATAGTCCAAATGCAACTCTGGGCACCCTCCCAACCCGACTGTTAAACACCACTTTCCCCAGGTACCACAGAAGCCTAAGATCTTCACTACAGTCATGTAGTCATAAATCCAAAACTGAAAAAAGGATTCCCCCAAAATTAATTGGAAACTAAATAATCTAATTCTAAAGAATGAATGGGTAAAATAACAAATCATAAAAACAATCAATGATTTCATTCAAGAGAATGATAATAATTAGACAACATACCAAAATTTATGGGATGCAGCCAAAGAAATTCTTAGGGAAAAAACTTTTATGTAAACATATTTATACAATTATCTTGCTGCACAAGAAAAATCAGATCAGAAAGAAAAGAAAATGAATAAGAAAACAAAATGCAAGCAAACAACCACAAAAAGAGTGAGAATGTTATGTTGTGATCCACACTCAATTCCCACAGTCCTCTCTCTGGGTGTAGATGGCTCTCATCATCACAAGATCACTGAAACTGGCCTCAATCATCTCATTGTTGGAAAGAGTCACGTTCATCAAAATTGATCATTATAGTTGATCAGTATAATATTGTTGTTGCCATGTACAATGATCTTCTGGTTCTACTCACTGCATTCAGCATCAGTTCATGTCAGTCTCTGCAGGCCTCTCTAAAATCATCCTGCTGATCATTTCTTATAAATCAATAATATTTCATAACATTCATATATCATAACTTATTCAGTCATTCTCCAACTGATAGGCATCCATTCAGTTTCCAGTTTCTTGTCACTAGGAAAAGGGCTACCAAAAATATTTTACACATGTGGATCCCTTTCTCTCCTTTAAGATCTCTTTGGGATATAGGCTTAGGGAAAATTTTATATCTCTAGATGCTTACTTGAATAGAATAGAGAAAGAAAAGCTCAATAAATTAAGCATGCAACTAAAAAAGCTAAAAAAAAGAACAAATTTTAAAACCCTAATTAAATATCAAATTTGAAATTCTGGAAATAAAAGGGGAGATTAATTAATAAAATTGAAAGTAAGAAAATTATTGAATTAATAAACAAAACTAAGAGTTGATTTTATGTAAAAAAGCAACAAAAGAAAGAAAAAAAGAATCCCCACATAGAAAACTGCCCTTGATTCTGAGAGCTAAAAAAACCCTAGGTTTTAGGTTTATCTGTGCAACTAATTTACAGTGTAATTAGGGGGGAGTCATGGATTATGGATTTAAAACTTGAAGGGACCTTTAAAGCATTGATTTCAACCTCCATAATTCACAGATGAAGAAACTGAATGGAAGTTGTGACTTGGCCAAAGTAATATGGCTACTAAGTTTCTGAAGCAGTATTCCAGCCCAAGTCTTCTTGTCAATGCTCCATCTATTAAGTCATGTTGCATATTTACCCTCTATGGACCTCAGATCCTTCACTATAAAATAGGGAAATCCTTATCCTAATCCCCTTATCAGAGAGCTGCTATAAGGATCAAATTGTAAAACCCTGTATTAATGTGACAGTGGGGTTATTATAGGGAGAGTCTGTCACTAATTACTAGCTGGTGACCATTATCAAACCATCTCTTTTCTCAGTGTCCTTGTTTATAAAATGAAAGGGTTGAGTTAGATGATCTCCAAGATTCCTTCCACCTCTGACATTCTAGTCCTGTGTTACACCAAGATGAGAATATGCAGGGTACCCAAATTGTGGAGTGGCAGCATCCTGGGAGAAGATAGTTCTGAAGGGCTGAAGAGATGAAGGCATCTGGGGGTGATGTATTAACCAGCCAACCTTTTCTAGATCTCCTGGGGAACTGAAAGAAGACATTGCCCTGTCTTCAATGATCCCCCAGTATAAAGTGAGAGATACAGTGTCTACCCTCAGGAAGCCCCTTGTCTGAAAGGCAGAAATGCTACCAATGACAAATAGCAACAATTCAAATCACGGGATCTCAAAGTTTGAAGGACCTCAGAAGTCATGTTGTTGGTCTCATAGCTGACTAGGAATACTATCCTCTTCTGCTGCCCTCTGCTGACTGAATCCAGAAGTATCACTTCATCTGAAGATCCTGGGAGGGATTCTGGCCCAGTCAGATCCTAGGATTAGAATGGAAGAAACCTCAAAGGCCATCAAATACAACCCCTCACTTTATATATGAGGAAAATGAGGTCCAGGGAGATGGGGTTTGAACCTATTCTTCATTCCCAAACCAAAATTTTAATCATTATTCCCATTCTCTGAGGGCAGGAATGAATAGATGAAAATGAGCAAGTCTGAGTCTGGGAGTCTCCATTTGAATTTTTTTTTAGTTTTTAAATTTTTTATTGTTATTTTTCTCAATAAGTATTTTATTTTTCCAAATATATGCAAAGATAATTTTCAACATTCATTTTTGTAAAACTTTGTGTTTCAATTTTTCTCTCTCCTTCCCTTACCTCCCTCCTCCCCAAGACAGCCAGCAATCTGATATATGTTAAATATCACAATCCTTTTAAATGTATTTCCATATTTGTAATTTTGTGCAAAAAATTCATATCAAGAAGGAAAAAACATGAGAAAGAAAACAAACAAAAGATGAAAATACTATGCTTCCATGCAGTCTCCATAGTTCTCTCTCTGCGTGAAGATGGCATTTTCCATCCCAAGTCTATTGGAATTGCCTTGAATCACCTCACTGTAATTTTTTTAATACACATTTCTTTATGACTCATGTTGGGAGATAAAATCAGAACAAAAGGGAAAAATTACAAGGAAAAATAAAACAAGAAAAAGGAAAAAACTGAGCATAGAATTTGTTGATTTACATTCAGTCCCCATAGTTCTCTCTCTGCATGCAGATGCGTTTTCTATCCAAAGTTTATTGGGATTGCCTTGGATCACTGAACTGCTAAGAAGAACCAGGTTTTTCATAGTTAATCATTATACAATCTTGCTATTATTGTATACAGTATTTTCCTGGTTCTGCTTGTTTCACTCAGCACCAGTTTGTGTAGATTTTTACAAACCTTTCTAAAATCAACTTGTTTATTTCTTTTAGAACAATAATAATCCATTATATTAATATAACATAATTTATTCAGCCATTCCCCAGCTGATGGGCATCTATTCATTTTTCAATTCTTCTCCACCACAAAAAGAGCTGCTATAAACATTTTTGCACATGTGGATCCTTTCCCCTCTTTTATGATTTCCTTGGGATACAGACCCAGTAATGGCACTGCTGGATCAGTTTGATAGTCCTTTGGGCACAGTTCCAAATTGCTCTCTAGAATGGTTAGATCATTTCATAACTCCACCAATAATGCAATTATGTCCCAGTTTTCCCATATCCTTTTCAACATTTATCATTATCTCTTCCTGTCATCTTAACCAATCTGAGAGATGTGAAGTGCTACTTCAGAGTTATCTTAATTTGAATTTTTCTAATAAATAATGATTTAGAGCATTTTTTCATGTGACTAGAAATGGCTTTAATTTCTTCATTTGAAAATTTCCTGTTCATATTCTTTGACCTTGTATTCACTTTTTGTGAATACAGACCCACCATTTTTCAAAGCTGCCACATTAAATTAAAATTTTGAGGAAACTCCAATTCAAATAAACAAACATTTTATTAAGTAACTACTTTCTTAATAGGGCAAAAACTGGGCAAACTAATGACAACCACATAATAGAGTTCTTCAAATCACTAATAAAAAGAGAAATGCACATCGAAACAACCCAAAATTGTCAAAGATAATGTAAAATGGGAATAGTCGATGTTGAAGAGGCTGCAGAAAGACCAGGACACTAATGCATTGAGAATGGAGCTGTGAATTGGTCTAAGCATTCTGGAAAGCAATTGAAAATTATGAAAAGAAAGGGATAAAAGTTTTCTTATCCTTTGACCCAAAGGTTCCATTTCTAGACATATACCATAAGGAGGTACCTTATATACCCTGGATAGATAACAAAACATTTTAGGAAATCTTTCTTTCCCTTTGAACAGGCGTTGCCACATTGTCTTGTTACTTCCTTACACAGCTGGGTTGGCTCCTCACAGGGTACAGTGTCTCAACTATGAGGTCAATTCAATTAAGCAGGTCACTTAGCTTATGGGCTGTTTGTTTACCAGATTCAGCTGTTGCTAGTACCAGCTACAATGGCCTCTGATATGGACCCCAAGTTAAGCTGTTGTTTTGTGGTTGATCCTTAATTCTCAAAGAGGACCAATGATCTTTTCAGGATGATGTGCTAATGAACTAGTTACTTTTTCAATCTTTTAAAGATCATGAGATTGTATCCTAGTTAATTTCATCTCCCAATACTCCTTCACTTAAGATCAGGAAGAAAATGAAAAATATTGGATATGCCTTTTATAATCCAGAAGGAAGGATAAATCCAAGCACATTCTTGCAAACCCTTCTCTTTCTGACTATTCTCATTCTGACTATACCACAGCTTCTGGAAAAAGTACGACAATAAGATGTCTTTTGGCTCTATTTACAACTCACAATCCTTACAATCTCCAGATCCAGATGAAATTTCTTCCCTGAACATCACCAAATATGTCTTGCCTCCTATTAGAATATAAGTTCCTAAGAGCAGAAATGTTCTCATTTTGATTTTCTCATTTTTCAATACCTGGCAGTATCCAACATACTTTAGATACCTAATAAATGCCTCTTCATTCACTCAGTGCTACATGCTTATATGTTCCTGTGTAGAGTCAACACTCTTAAGTCAGTCATGTAACAAAGGCTCACTTAAATAGACAGCTCCAAAGTGTCTATTGGAGGCAAGATACTTGCTGTCTCTGGGTGAACATTCTCAGGCTTGTTTCTTTTCTGCTAAATCCACAAATTCATACACCTGTGGCTCTAAATTTAGCATGTTTTCTATTCTATCATACTGCCTTTACATGAAACACAATAGAAACCAGATGTTTACAAGACATGGTCAGTGAAAGGCTACAAGATTAGAAGAAGGAAGAGAGCTTAATGAGAGCTGGAATGATCAAGAAAAGATTCCTGGAACTGAGTGGATGCCCATCAGTTGGAGAATGGCTGAATAAGTTATGGTATATGAATGTTATGGAATATTATTGTTCTGTAAGAAACAACCAGCAGGATGATTTCAGAGAGGCCTGGAGAGACTTGCATGAACTGATGCTGAGTGAAACGAGCAGAACCAGGAGATCATTATACACGGCAACAACAATACTACATGATCAATCCTGATGGACATGGTCCTTCTCAACAATGAGATAATTCCATAAAGGAAGGAAAGGGCCCCACATGTGCAAGAATGTTTGTGGCAGCCCTTTTTGTAGTGGCTAGAAAGTGGAAACTGAATGGATGCCCATCAATTGGAGAATGGCTGAATAAATTATGGTATATGAATATTATGGAATATTATTGTTCTGTAAGAAACAACCAGCAGGACGATTTCAGAGAGGCCTGGAGAGATTTGGATGAACTGATGCTGAGTGAGATGAGCAGAACCAGGAGATCATTATACACGGCAACAACAATACTACATGATCAATCCTGATGGACATGGCTCTCTTCAACAATGAAATGTTTCAAACCATTTCCAATTGTTCACTGAAGAAAGCCATATACATCCAGAGAGAGGGATATGAAATGTGGACCACAACATAACATTTTCATGCTCTCGATTGATGTTTACTTGCATTGTTTCCTTTATTTGATTTTTCTTTCTTGTAGATATGATTTTTCTTGCACAACAATGATAAGTGTGGAAATATGTATATTCGGTTTGTCAAGTATTTTAACATAATTAACATGTAGTGGATATCCTGCCATCTAGGGGAGGGGTGGGGAGTAGGGGGGGGGAATTTGTAACAGAAAGATTTGTAAAGGTTAATGTTGAAGAATTACCCATGCATATGTTTTGCAAATAAAAAATTAATGAATTAAAAAAAACAATGAGATAATTCAGGCCGCTTCTTATGATCTTATGATGAAGAGAGCCATCTACACCCAGCGAGAGGACTGTGGGGACTGAGTGTGGACCACAACATAATATTTTCACTTTTTTGTTGTTGTTTGCTTGCATTTTATTTTCTTTCTCATTTTTTTTCCTTTTTGATTTGATATGTCTCGTACAGCATGTTAATTGTGGAAATGTGTATAGAAGAATTGCATATGTTTACCATATATTGAATTACTTGCCATATAAGGGAGGACATAGAAGGAAAGGAGGGAAAACAAATTTGGAACACAAGGTTTTGCAAGAGTGAATGTTGAAAATTATCCATGCATATGTTTTGAAAATCAAAAACTTTAATAAAAAAAAAAGAAAAAAGAAAAGATTCCTGGAAAAGCCATGAGTCTTGAAGGGACTTTAAAGTATAAGAAGGAGTGGTGAGATAGGTGCACATACCTATAAGAGCAGATAGAATCTTATTTGAACACTCTATCTCTCCCAGTGCCAAATCCAGGGGCTTCCCAACTTCCAATTTCTCCCCTCAACAATTCATCCTTAACACAGATGTCTGATTGATATTCTATCAGGGCAAGCTGACCGTGTACTCCCCTACTCAAGAAGCTTGACTGGCTCCCTAGTACCCCAAGGGATAAAAATTCATTTGAAATTCATTCGCCATCTGGCTCCAACCCAGCTTTCTAGACACATTATACAACACCCTCCCTTACACACTTTCCCTTCAAGCCAAAGTGACCTTGCTATTCCCTACACAGGAAATTCCATCTCCGTTTCCAAGCCTTTGCAGACATTGCCACAGTTCCTAGGAATGAACTCTGTCCTGACTCCTGCTTTTTTGAATCCCTAACTTCCTTCAAAACTCAGCAGTGGAGTCATCTTCCACAGCAGATCTTTCCTACTTCCAAATAGTTTAGACCCCACCCCCCAATTACTCCGTATTTGTTTTGGGATTTTATTTTTACTTTGTATCCAAGTTGTAGAATGTGAGCTCCCTAAGGGCAGGTATGAACTGTTTCTCCTCTTTCTGTCTCTCTTCCTCCCCCTCTGTCTCTGTGTTTCTCTTTCTCTGTCTCTGTCTCTGTCTGTCTGTCTGTCTCTCTCTTCCTCTCTCTCCCCCCTTCCATTCTGATTCTCTCTATCCGTATCTTTCATACTCTTGTTTCTCTCTCATTCTCTCTGATTGTCTCTCGTTCTCTCTCTCATTCTTTCTGTCTTTGTGTATATATATCTCTGTCTCTCATTATCTGTGTGTCTCTCTGTATGTGTGTCTGTCTGTTTCTGTCTCTCATTCTCTGTATATCTCTCTGTTTCTGTCTCTTTCTCTCTGTCTCTCTCCTATATATACCCATCCCTAATGACTATCACACAATGGGAACTTAATAAATGCCTGTCAAAATGAGTTTAATTCAATGAGCCCTTAATTAATAATTATTGCTTGAAATAATGGAAGAAAGAGGTGAAAACAAAATATTAAGGGTGGGAAAAAAGTGTGGGGCCTGTATGATTCTTAGAAGAGGCAGGATTTGAGAACCAGGAGGATTTGGCAAGTGAAAAGATCAAAGGAATGAAGTTGAGAATGAGTTCAAGAGAACCTTGAATGCCAGGTTGAGGAGAGAGCACTTTTACTGGTGGGTTTTGTGGAGCCATGACAATTTCCTGAGCAGACAGGAATATGATCAGAGCTGATTCCTGTTCTAAGAGAGGGAGATGCAGGAAGAGATATCATTCGATGAAATATTGATTGGTCTACTGTGTTCACAGCCCTAAAAATGCTCAGTTTGGCTGAGGGGATAGCATTAACCACCTGTGAGATACATTCATCATCTTATTTGTGTCTCTGTAACTTCTCACCTGGACTATAGCCTCTTAATCTGTCTTTTTGCCTCTAGTTTTTCTTTTCTCCAATCCAAACTCTAATCAGTCACCAAAGTGCTTTTCCATTAAGTGCAGGTTTTTCCAGGTCATCCCCCTGCTCAATAAATTCCAGTGTCTCTCTCTATAAATTAGATACATATTCCTCTGTTTGGTCTTTAAAGCCCTTCACCATTTGGTTAAATTCTGTTTTTCCAGCTTTATTATACATTACTCTCCTTCATACATTCTTCTACCCATCAAAACTGGCATCCAGTGATGCCATCAACACCTACAGAGAGGACTGTGGGAGCTGTGTGGATCACAACATAGCATTTTCATTCTTTTTGTTGTTGTTTGCTTGAATTTTGTTTTCTTTCTCATTTTTAATCTGATTTTTCTTATGCAGCAAGATAATTGTATAAATATATATGCATATATTGGGTTTAACATATATTTTAACATGTTTAACATATTGCCATCTAGGGGAGAGATTGGGGGGGAAGGAAGGGAAAATTTGGAACACAAGGTTTTGCAAGGATCAGTGCTGAAAAATTATCCATGCATATGTTTTGAAAATAAAAAGCTTTAATAAAAGAAAGAAAGAAACTGGCTTCAGTGTCTTATATTCCAACTCCCACCTCAGGGAGGCTCTCCCCCTGACCTCTGTCTCTTAGAATTCCTCACCTCCTTCAGAGTTCAGCTAAGCACTACCTCTTGTGTTAGGACCTTTCCAGTGCTCCCTGCTGCTAGATAGTGCCTTCGCTTGCATTACTTAATTGCCTAAAGGCTATTTATGAGCAAAAGACCTATGGTGCATTACTACTACTCAGCTCTGATGGAGTCACATTGATTAGTGATAAGGGTATGATCCTGGAGAGATAGGCTGAATACTTCCATACTGTTCTCAACAGAATATCATCAATCAATGCAGAAGCCATTAACTATAGTCCTCAGGATGAAGTCAATCCCTCTCTAGCTGAACTTCCAACTGAAGAAGAGGTTTTGAATGCCATTAAGCTCCTCTCATGTGGCAAAGTGCCTGGTGCTGATTCTATTCCAGCTGAGATTTACAAGGCAGGGGGTCCACTGTTCATACAAAAGCTGACTGAAATTTTCCAGGATATGTGGCAAGAAGCAGTTTTCCCCCAGGAGTTCACAAATGTTTCCTTGCCCATCTCTATAAAGGAGAAGGAAATAGGTTGCCCTGTGACAATAATGGGGGGATGGAGAGGAGGCCCTTCCATTCCTTAATAGGATGATCCTTCACCTGGAGGATGGTCATCTATCTGAGAACCAGTGTGAAAAGGTGTGAGAGAGCTGAGGATAGTCAATATGAGGTCCATTGGCAACCTTTGTCGATCTGACCAAGGCCTTTGTGAGGTCTTGTTGACCATGACAAAATTGGGTTGCTTGCAGAAGTTTATCAGTATTGTGTGTCAGTCTCATGACGGCATGCTTGCCTGGGTCCTGGCTAATGGATAACACTCCATGGAGTGAAGCAAGGCTAGTGCTTGCTCCTGGTTTTTTCAGCAATGTTGTCAGGTGCCAAAAACAGTCTCAAGGTCAGCTATTGCACTGATGGCAAATCATTTAACTTGAAAAGGCTACATGCCAAGGCTAAAGTGGAGGGAAAGTTGGTTCATGGTTTTTTGATTCAAAGATGATTGTGTACTCAATGCAGCCTCTGAGGCTGAGATGCCCTGCTATTTGTGCTAATTTGGGCCTAACAATAGGCTAGCATCTTACCATCCATATGTGGAATCATTGGTTACAGCAAATGAAAAAAATTTGAATGCTATGGATAAGTCCACTTACCTTGGCAGGATACTTTCCAGGGATGTGCATATGGATGATTAGGTTGACATGATATTGCCAGAACTAGCTCAGTGTTTAGGAAACTCTGAAGGGAAGTATGGAGAGAAGAGGTACTGAGCTGCCTATCAGTCTGAAGATCTGCAGTCATTATATCAAAATTATTGTTGCATGTCTGTGAAACCTGCACCAGCACCATGCCAGGAAACTGAATCATTTCTACTTGAATTGCCTTAGGAAGATTCTGAAGAACACCTGGCCAGGCAAGATATTCGACATTGGGGTCCATTTTCTTTTTTTTTTAATTGTTTTTATTTTTAAAACATATGCAAGGGAGAACAGCTAGGTGGCACACTGGATAGAGCACCAGCCCTCAAGTCAGGAGGACCTGAGCTCAAATTTGATCTCAGACACTTAATACTTCCTAGCTATGAGATCCTGGGCAAATCACTTAACCCCAATTACCTCAGATAAAAAAAAAAGATAATTTTTCAACATTGACCCTTAAAAAACCTTGTGTTCCAATTTTCCCTCCCTTCTCCCCATCCCCTCCCCTAGATGGCATGTAATCCTATATGTTAAACATGGTAAAATATATATATTAAATCCAATATAGACATACATATTTATACAATTATCTTGCTGCACAAGAAAAATCAGATCAAAAAGTAAAAAAAAAATGAGAAAGAAAATTAAATTCAAGCAAACCACAACAAAAAGAGTGAAAATGCTATATTGTGATCCACCCTCAGATCCCATAGTCCTCTCTGTAGATGTAGATAGCTCTCTCCATCACAGGTTTATTGGAACTAACCTGAATTATCCCATTGTTGAAAAAAAGATCGGGGTCTATTTTTGAGCTAAACTGCCAAGCATTCAAATTCCCAACGGGGCTGACCACTTGGTTTGGGTGCCAAATATTTGGTTTAAAACACTATTTTATAAGACAAGTACTCACATGGAAGTCAGAAGAAGTGATATAACAGTAAGAGCAGTCTCAAGGTCTCTGAAGAATTTTGGAATCAATTGTGGGACCTTCAGGACTCTGGCACAGGACTGCCCAGCATAGTGTACTTGTATCAAAGAAGATACTGTCCTATGAGTGAAGCAGAATTGCAATAGCTCAAAAGAAATGTAAGATGCACAAATTTAGAGACATCACTCCAAATGTTCATATGGACTACCTATGTCCTATCTGTGACAGAACCTTCCAAGCTCATATTGATCTGATCAGCCACAAGAACACACTGTACCTTGACCCCATCATAGTGATGTCATTTTGGTGATGTCATACATTTTGTATATATTCATGTGTATTTTGTATATACACATTGGTGTATGTGATAGAATGGGTTGAATAGTATGGGAAAGCTTTCTGAAGGAAGAAGGATTTAAAAGGGAGGATCACATGATTTAGAGCTGATAAGATCACAGGATTATAGATTTCAAGTTGAAAGGGATCTCAGAAGTCTCCTACTCCGATCTGTTCATTTTGCAAATGAGAAAAATGAGACCCGGGTAGGTTAAACAACATTTCCAAACATACATGGGATAATAACAAAATCGGTTTTTGAGCCTGTCATCCATCTGTAATCTCAGAACTCTTTTTTGTACTCCAGAATGCAGCCTTGCAGATCATTTCACATATCCCCATTGTTTTGATACCAGGGGAAACTGATTCTGAGATAAGAAAGTACACTTGCTCAAGACTATATTGTTCATATGCAATAGAGCTGGGTCTTCTGACCTTTTGAGTTCTGAGGGAACTTTGAAGGTCTCCCTATCCCTATTCCTCACAGTTTCTTTTTTTTTTTTTTTTTTTTTTTTTTTTTGCTTCCTGCAAGATATCTTTTTTAAGACTTTTATTCTCCATTTTTTCCAGATTGAAACATACTATTTTTTACTTTATTTTCCAGTGTTTTGGGTTATTTTTAAAAATTTATTATTTTTGTCTTATGCGGCACTTTCTTTGCCCAGAAAGGCTAGTTTCTATTGCCTAATGGATTGTACTCAACCGCACGAAATAGACCAATCTCATTTTATGTTGGAGTAAACTAAGCCTCAAGAACTAAAGGACTAGAAAGGTGATAAGGCAAGTCAGTGACAGTACAATTCTTGGATTCGAGGTATCACAATTCCCAAATTCCACTATCATTAATTCACTTAAATCCAAAGTCAATTGGATTAGTGAATAAAATATTGATTGGACTTTGGAGTCTGTAAAACCTAGGCTGAAATCCCACTTGAAATGTTTTCTAGCTGTGACTCCGAGCAAGGCGCTTACCTTCTCTGGGTATATGTACACGTTTCTCATCTCTAAAATTAGATAGTTATATATGACGATCTTTGAGGTCTCTTCCGGCTCTAACTCTATGACCCCCTAGAAGGAATGACTGGGGGCCAGAATCCTTGCTAAGCTCCCCAAACAGTGATACTGATGGATTCAGTCAGCAGAGGGCAGCGTAGCCCCAGAAGCTGTGGGAGAGAAGTGAAGGGAGGATGAGAAGAAAAGAGGGGGAGAGGGAGGAGGAAAGACTTTCTAACTGGAAAGGACTCTAAAGTTTACCTAGTTCTAACCTCGTTTTTCAGTTCAGGAAAAGTACTGTCCACCGTCAAGAAATGCGGGGGAGGGAGGGAGAGAAGAAAGAGAGAAAAGAGGATAGGAAAAGAAAAGAATGGAGAGGGGAGGAGGAGAAGGGGTAAAGGGAGAGAAAGAAGGGAGGGAAGAAAAAAGAGAAAAGCTCGAAGGGAGGCATGAGAAAATGGAAAGAGAAGAGAAAAAGAAGAGTATAAGAGAAGGGAGGAAGGAAAGGAGAAAGAGGGAAGAGTGTAAGGAAGAGGAAAAGAGATGGGAGCTAGGAGGTTAGAAAGGCGCGCCTCTCTTTGGCTCCTTTTTCCCTTTGCATCTCCCAATCCAGCCCCGAGTCCCAGACCGAGAAGAGAGGGAAGAAGAGGGGAGGGGCAGGGCTGAGGTGCCACCCCAACTCCTCCCACCCAGCCTGGGCATCGGAGTGGAGTGGGGGCGGGACCGGAGAAGCTAGGTCAGCCCTACTCCTCCACCCTCGGCTCTCCAGCCTCCAGGCCTGAAACCGCCCCTCCTCCGCCTCCCCGGATTCTCTCTAAGTCCAGTACATTCAGTCACTGGGGGTCCCAGCCCAGCCTGAGACCCAAAGTAGAGTGGCCCCTCCTCTCCTAGACCCCGCCCTCTCCCCAGCCCATTCCCTCTCTCTGCCTCCCCTTTCCCTCCCTCCCTTCCTCCTCCCAGCAAAGTTTATTTGCAGGCAACAAAAGAGAGAGGGAGAGAAGGAGGAGGAGGGACCAAGCAAGCGGGGGAAACGGCGTGAGAAGGGGGGAAGCCAGAGGAAAAGGATTCTCCCCCGGAGCTCTCTTTCCGTAGGCCCTCCAAGGCGGATCTCTGTCGGGGGGCGGGGGCGGCCCGGGGCCCCTGCCCTCGCCCCCGGGCCGCGATGTCCCCGGGCCGGGCAAAGGTGGAGACTGAGGCTGAGACGGTGGATCCGGGCAGGGGCCGGAGCTGGGGCTGGGGCTGAGGCGCGCCGGGGCCCGGCCCGGACTATGGAGCTTCCAGCACCGCCGCTTTCCCGGCTGCAAGCGGACGTGAAAACTTGAGCCAGGGGAAAAGTTAGTTGCTCGTTAGCTCTCTTGCTCGCTCACAGGAGAGGCTTGGGTAGGGGGAGAGAAGTTTGGGCCGCGGGAGCTCCCCGCGTCCCCCCTTGTCCCTCCTCCCTGCTCTCGTCTCTCCTTCCCTCTTTCCCAAGTTCCTCCCTCCTCTCTCCCCTGCGCCCTCTCTCCCTCCTTCTCAGTTCCCCTCCCTCCCTTCCTTCTCCCCTCATCCCATCCGTCTCTCCTCAGCTCCGTCCCCCCTTAATCCATTCTCCCCAGTTTTCATGCAATCCTCCTCATCCATCCTCCATATCTCTTTTATCTCCAGCTCTTGTCCATCTTCTTTCTCCAACTCCCATCCCCTCAGCTCTCTTCCATACTCCCCTCCCTGCTCTCATTCATCTCTCCCCATCCAAGTTCTCAACCTTCCCACCCCCACCTTCAGCTTCCAAGCTTTCCTCCCTTCGCAGAGTAGTACATGGACCCGCTCCTGCGGGGACTCCGAACCCTGTAGGTACTAGGATTGGGAATCAGACAGGGGTTGGCCTCTTGCGGAGGGGGGAGGGGCTGCCATGACTAGCTGAGACATCTATCTCCCCCTTTGCCCTTCCAAAGGATCACTACTTTCTCCTTTCAGAAGGACCAAAAAACTCCAATCCTCACCCCCACCCCCTCTAGCCCAGTCTTCCCCAGTGCCCTCCCGGGCAGAGCCATGACCGACGGGCCGCCCCCGCCCCCGCTCTACCGGAGCATCTCGTTCAAACGGCTGGAACGCTGGAGCGGCGGTCCGGGCTCCGACAGGGCGGACTGCTCGGAGGAGACCACCTCTTCGTCCCCGGGGCTCCGGCGACGGGCTCCGGGCACCACCACCCTGGCAGCTTCCCGACGCGTCTCTAAGCTGGCGTCGGGGAGTACCGGGGCTGCGACGACGTCCTCCCCGAGGCCCCTGCGCAGCCTCTCACCATCTGTCCGTCAGTTATCCCAGCGCTTCGACTGCGCTGGCCGAGGGTCGCGAAGCAGGAGTGGAAGCCACAGTCAGAGCCTGGTCCCCGGGACCGGCTCCCCCAGTGAAGAAGAGGCCCACTGGATGCGAGGCCGGGAGGGGGCGCCGTCGGAGTTCCGCAGGGGACAGTTCTCGGCTGAAGAAGGAGCCGGAGCAGGAGTCGGAGTCGGAGTCGGTGGGGGCGGGCCCGGGTCAGAGCCCACGGGCCACTGGCCCAGCGTCACAGAGATGCGCAAACTTTTCGGAGGCCAGAGCTTCAGACGGCCAAGCCCCGATGGCCTTTGGTCGTCCAGCCCGGCCTCTGCTTCCCCCACCCGAGACGAAGGGGCTCAGAGCCCAGAGGAGCCCCCTGGCCGCCAGCAGCCGCCTCCACCTCCCCCCAGGACCTGTTTCCCCCTCTCTGGCCTTCGGTCCCCCCTGCCCCGGGCCCAGGCCGAGGGGAGGAGGCAGCAGCAGGCGGATAGTTCACATTCTTGGCATAGTTACTGCCAACCACACGCCGGCCCCCAGGCCTCTGTCTGCTCCTCCTCCTCCTCCTCTCCTGCCACTGCCTTCTATCCTGTCAGCCGCAGCCTGAGCAGAGGAGAGAGCTCCAGCGAGGAGGAAGAACAGGCCGGGGACCCGGGGATCTGTACTGCCCCCAGCCCAGGGGCCCAGCCCTCCGGAGGTTCAGGCAGCGAAGGAGAGGGGTTGAAGGAAGAAGGTATTCTCCAGGCTTCCTCCTACAGGAAAGAGGCCTCTGCAGGGGGGTGGGATCTGGACAATGATGGGTTAAAACCAGGCAGGATGGACTCCCCTGAGCAGACCCTTGAAGGTCAGGGCCTGGACCCGCAGAGTCCAGGATGTGGATCAGAGGGCCTCCAGTCTGCCCGAGGGTCACAGGAAGGCCTCAGACATCTCAGTAGGGGCCTGCCAGAGAGTTTTGGGAGCACCTTCCCCATGGTCTCTCGTGTGGCCAAGGTGAGCTTTCCACCCTATGTGGCCAGCCTCGGCCGTCACTCAAGTGCAGAGAAGCTGAAGGAGGAGGATCTTTGGGCTGGAAGAGGAAGCTGGGGCTTGTATCGATCACCTAGCTTTGGTACAGGGGATGGTTTCCTCCGGCCTCAGGCACATGCCAGGCCGAAGCCGTTGGTGTGTATGGGCAAGGGACAGAGGGACAGACCCAGCGAGGCTGTGGAGCCCAGCTATAAGGCTGTGGAGCTGGAGAAAAGCCCGCAGCGGAAGTCCCTGTCAAACCCGGACATTGCCAGCGAGACACTGACCCTGCTTAGTTTCCTCCGCTCTGACCTCTCTGACCTGAAGGTCCGGCGGAGTGGCCGACGACCCGGGGACCATGATGGAACACCTCAAAGCTGTAGCGATGCCTCTGAGGACAGTGAGCTGACTGGGCATCAGGGATCTCTGCTTGCCCCTGGCAGGCAGGCCCTGGGCACTCGCCCAACCCTCAAAGACCTCACAGCCACACTGCGCCGGGCAAAATCCTTCTCCTGCTCAGAAACACCATCCCCTCGAAGGCTCTCCCGGACCGGGGCACTGAAGCCCAGCTCCTCGGAACTGCTCCTTGCAAGACGCAGGGCTGAGGAGGAGGAAGAGGAAGAAGGGCTCCCTGAGGTCATACAGGATCAATACGTGCAGGAAGCCCAGCAAGTATTTGAGAAGATTAGCCAGATGGGGGCCCGGCGGGACGAGGGAGGATCCCCCCCTGCCCTGCACCTGCCCACAAGTTCTCCCTGCCGGAGATCCCTGGAGGAACTGTCAGGCCACGAATCCAGTCTGACTGATGAGGGCATTGTGACGGAACCTGAACCAGCTAGTATTGCCTACAGGGGCCTAGGGCCTCTCTCAGAGTGGAAGTCGGGTGAGTTCCCCCTCTCCTCATCTCGGATAAATCCCAGCGGCCCTCCCGCAGAAGGAGGCCGGGCCCCCACCGCTGGGCCCCTGGATGCCCCAGGGACCCCGGGTGCCCTTCGTCGGCGCCGGAAGGGCCCCCCCCTCGGTCCTGGTGGGACAGACCTCAGCAATGGAGATGCTAGTGAGGCCTACCGTTCCCTGAGTGACCCAATGCCTCACCACCGGCGGCCTACCCCACTGGAGGAGTCCTCAGGCTTCTCTGTAGACAGCAACTTGCTGGGCTCCCTGGGCCCAAAGGCAGGGCTTCCCCCAGCATCAGCTGTAGCCTTGGCAGATTGTGGGGCTGCTGGGGCCAGTGACTCCTCCATTGGCAGTGATGGCGGGAAGGACTTCCAGGCAGTGATCCAGAGTGTGGTCCACCAGCCAGGTGCCCTGGGCCGGGCGGTAGACGAGCGAGTTCACGGTAGAGCAGCCAAGAAGAAGTCATTGAGTGACCCCAGCCGGCGTGGGGAGCAGGCCGGCCCTGGGTTTGAGGGCCCTGGTGGGGAGCCTATCCTGGAGGCCGCCCTCCCCCCAGCCAGCAGTGAGCCCATCCTACTGGAACATCAGTCAGGTGAACCAGGAAAGACCAGGGCTCAGTCTGAGAGAGTTCTGCCCAAGACCTTGTCAGCCACCGCCCCCCTCGATTTCCACCTCGACCCCAAGCTAGCTGATGTGCTGTCCCCGCGGCTTGCCCGTCGGAGCTCCAAGAAGCGGCCAGCCCGGAGCAGTCACCAGGAGTTCCGAAAAGAGGAGGACCCGGCTACGCTGGGGAGGGCCCAGCCTGGCTCTCGCCATGTTCGACATGCCAGCGAACCAGCTGCCTTCATCCCCATTGAGGCCCCTGAACCAATAGCCACAGGCAGCGAGACCTCAGGATCCACAAGTAAGGCCCATCCAGCCCTCCAGGTGCCCTCCCTGGAGGATGTGACCAAGCAGTACATGCTGACCCTCCGTTCCAGCGAGTCCCCGGCTCCTGGGCCCACCGACGTGCCCCAGTCCACCCCAACCTCCACAGAAGGCAAACCGCTGGAGGTGGCGCGGCCCCCAGAAGACCCCCTTCCCACTGAAAGGAGGCAGAGCCAGAGCAAGCCCCAAGTGGTGAGTACTGAGGGAGTTTGGGGAGGCAGGGTCACGGGGCAGGGGATAAAGAGAGGGAGAAGTCACTGAAGCGAAATGTCACGAACGCCGCTTGACTCATATGTTTGGGGGTATCCAGCAAGTAGATGCTAATTTCTTACCCATTTATAAAGGAATACTGTCTTTTAGCAAGAGAATAAGATCTATTTACCAATGTTTCTTTGGTGCTATTAAATGTCTTATTTATTTAGAAAGACTTATCTCAGAGAATTAATATCTGTTCTTTCAATTGGAGCCACTGTACCAATCTACCTGAGTAGATTCTTGAGAGGCCCATTGCTCAGACCTTATCATTCAGTCCTAATCTAGCCCTTTACTTCTCTTCTTTAGCCAAAGCCAAGGCAGAAGGCCTTGGTCTCCCTGGTTACTGGGCCTATGGGAATAAAGAAAACTGGGTTTGGAGCCTAGGACTCCAAATGAAATCCCAGCCCTGTAGTCAAGTCATTGTCTGGTTCTCAGGATCTTCTTCTCTAATATGAGTGTCTTCAGCTAGGGGCTAGCATTACTTCCCTGAGGTTCTTGATTTTCATATTTTGATAACTGTATTGCAGTATAACTGGTTTCTTTTGTCATCTTAATGTATTTTATTTGATGTCTTTAAAAACGTGCTCCTGGAGTAGGTAGATGGCATCAGGAGGACCTGAGTTCAAATCCAGCCTCAGACACTTACTAATTGTGACCCTGGTCAAGCCACATAACCCCAATTGCCTACCCCGCAATCAAAAGTAAAGGAGAAACATGATTCTAAGAAGAGATCCACATATTTTCCCAGACTTAAAAAAGGGGTATAGGTCACCAAAAAAGGGTTAAGAAACCCTAGACTAGAGGATCTCCAAGGTCCCTTCCTGCCCCAAATCCCATGATTCTGTGATGCTTTGAGTTCATTGACTGGGCTCTGGGCTCAGGACCTGGACTTGCACTCGCTCAAATCCCAACTCCAGGATTTAGACTGTGTGGTCTATGAGGCTCTAGAAAGGCTGTGGGCCATACCGTGCTGCCTTTTCCTGTCTCTGTTCCTATGTCAACACCCATACCTGGAAAGGATTCTCCAGCCTCCTATTTCTATATATGGTCTTGCTGTTCAAATGCTTCTCTTCCTTCAAAGCCCAGCTCAGCTGCCACCTCCTCCAGGAAGCCTTTCCTGATGCCCCCAGTGAAAGGGATCCCCCTCCTCTCAAATACCCCAGGGCCCTTTTCTTGAAAGAGACTTCTTCTGGGTCAGGCTAGATTCTGAACTTGGGGTCTGGGTTACCTCTAGGATGTGGGTTCTCTGGAGCACTAGACTCAGGACCCAGCCAAGGCTATTTGTGGTTTTGTCCCTGGCTGGGTTGTATTGGAGGAGTATAAAAGCCGAGCCAGGAGATCCTGACCCAGGGACTCATTTGGTCTCTTCCTGTGCCAACTTCCCTGACTCCCTCCCTTCCCCTGCCACCCTGGAGGGAGCTGGTGTAGTGAGGGGGGGAGGGGAAAGCCAGATAGCTCTGTTCCTTCCTAGAACTGTCTTATTTTCCCATGCATTAGTATGGCCTCCCCCTTCCCTCCTCTTGGGCCCCAGACCCATCAAGGAGGTCCCAGGCTGAGGGAGATTCTCCCCATTGTCCACTTGTCCCCCTGCTCTCCTTTGCCTTGGAGAAATCTCTCAGGCAAAGCCTGTGGAGCCTGGTATGATAGTCAGGGAGGATCTGGTGCTGGGAGTGGGGGGTGGGTGTGAGAAAGGGAAACAGAAGCTCTCCAGGGGCCGGGCTAGAGGGGACTGGGGGGACTTTGGAGCAGCTGAGAATTATTTTTGGGAGAGGTTTTGCTTTACTTAACATATCCATAGGGCCTTATCATTTCCAGAGCACTTTTCATGGTTATCTCACTGATCCTCACAATAACTTTGAGAAGGAGACAGGGAAGGGATCATTATCTCCTTTTGACAGAAAAAGAAACTGAGGCTCAGATTGGGGAAGAGATATACCCAAGACTTCACAGCCTGGAAATCAAGGGCTTCCACAGTCTACCACCACCTTGCCACCCTTATCTCACACAGCTTCTCTGTGTGTACTTTCTGTTCCAGACATTCTGCACTAATTGTTGTCTCCTACTCTGATCCTCATAGCTCCAGAAATCTATTACAAATGCATAGATCTGGAGCCAGAACAGACCTCAGAGATCTCTCTTTAGAGATAATGAAGCAGTTGTTGAGTTGTCATGTCCTACTCTTCCTGACCCCATTTGGGGTTTTCTTGGCAGAGATACTGGAGAGGTTTGCCATTTCCTTCTCCGGCTCATTTTACAAATGAGAAAACTGAGGCAAGCAAGGTTAAGTGGCTTGCTGGAGTGACACAGCTGGGAAGTATTTGAAGCCGGATTTGAATTCAGAAAGATGAGTCTTCGTTGAATTGACTTGAATTGACCGAGGTCACACAGTGACCCATGAAAGTAGGACATCAGAATGTGAAAGAAAGGGCAGTAGGTCTGGAAGTCAAGACACCTGGATGCTGAAAAGAAAACATTTTCTCCCATAAACCTGGAAAATATAAAACAGCTTTAATTGTAATAGGAACATGAAAGGAAGATACTGGCCCTGTTTCCCAAAGGCACAAAGAGGAAACGAGGTGACCAGACCCATGTGTGGAGGACTAACTCACCTTGATGCTTTGGGATCTGCTAGTGACATCACATACTCACCTAGTAAGGCTGCTCACTTCTGTTCTATCCCTACAGACCTCACAGCCAAGATGATTTTTAAAATGTAATAATATTTTATTTTTCCAATTACATGTCAAGATTTGTTTGTAAGATTTTGAGTTCCATTTTTTTTCTTCCTCCTTCCCTGATAGCAAGCAATCTGATAGAGATTATACTTCTGTCTTCTTAACTTTTGTAGACTCAAGTTTCTCTCTCTGTCAAAAGGGCATGATTATATGAAAGGGAAATCTTGTGCAGGAGTGGAAGGAGGACAGGGACCTTGGTTTGAGCCCAGTGTTGAGCCAGCTGTGTGATGGCAGGCAGGTCATCACTTTCTCTGTACCTGTTTCTTCACTTGCATAGGGTACCAATCATATTTCTGTTGTGAGGACTAATGAAGCAATGGGTGAGGAAGTGTTTTACAGAGTAGAAAGAAATATACTATTAATTATTCAAGTGAACTTTCGTAAAACACAGAAGGGGAAATAAATTTGTCAGGAAAGGATTCACCACTAGCACCATTACCATCAACAATGTAACTCCCTTCTCTCTAGGAACTCACGGGTCTTCCTTGTTCATTTACAGTAAGCGGACTGACACTGGATAGAATCCTATTTTTGCCCTCTCACTTCAGATTCTTACTGTGTGAATCTTGAAAAGTCATTTCATTTCTCTGAGTCTCAGAGAAATTTTAATATGGAGGTTGTAAAAGCACCTAATTCCCAAGGTGGATGTGAGAATCAAATAAGATAACTTGTGTGAAACACTTTGGAGACCTTAGAGTGCTGTGAAATGATGATATATATACTTGTGTCATGACTATTCTCTGTGTGATGGAGCTTGGCTTTGATGTGAGGAAGGCAGAAAGAAGAGGAGATCCAGGCTCTTGGTTCTGGGGTCTCACAATCTGAAGAATGAGGAGGAGGGAGAAAGATACGGCATGGGGAAGCAGTGGAAGATCAGAGAGAAGTCTTATCCTAAGGGAGCTCACAGTCTAGGATTTAAGGCAGACATTGAAGAAACATTTGAATAAAACAGAATGGAATGAAATGTTAAGTTATGGAGTCAAACCACGAAGATCAGTGGAAGGAATTGAAAAGATTTAATCTGAAAATCCAACACCCATTCCTATTAAAAACACTGGAGAATATAGGAATAAATGGGCTTTTTCTTAAAATGATTAGTAGCATCTACTTAAAACCTTCAGCAAGCATCATATGTAATGGAGTCAAACTAGAACCATTCCCAATAAGATCAGGAGTGAAACAAAGCTGCCCACTGTCACCATTATTATTTAATATTGTCTTAGAAATGTTAGCTTTGGCAGTAAGAGAAGAAAAAGAGATTAAAGGAATTAGAGTAGGTAATGAGGAAACCAAATTATCACTCTTTGCAGATGACATGATGATATACATAGAGAACCCTAAAGACTCAACTAAAAAACTACTAGAAACAATTCACAACTTTAGCAAAGTTGCAGGATACAAAATAAATCCACATAAATCATCAGCATTTTTATATATTACCAATAAAGTTCAGCAGCAAGAGATACAAAAAGAAATTCCATTCAAAATAACTGTTGATAGTATAAAATATTTGGGAATTTATCTGCCAAGGGATAGTCAGGAACTATATGAACTAAACTACAAAACACTTTCCACACAAATAAAATCAGACCTAGTCAACTGGAAAAACTTAAAATGCTCATGGGTAGGCCGAGCGAATATAATAAAAATGACAATATTACCCAAAATAATTTACTTATTTTGTGCCATACCAATCAAACTCTCAAGAAATTATCTTACAGATCCAGAAAAATAGTAGCAAAGTTCATTTGGAAAAACAAAAGGTCAAGAATTTCAAGGGGATTAATGAAAAAAAAGGCTGATGATGGTGGACTTGCTGTACCAAATCTAAAACTATATTACAAAGCAGCGGTCATCAAAACCATTTGGTACTGGCTAAGAAATAGAGTAGTCGATCAGTGGAATAGGATAGAATCACAAGACAAACTAGGCAATAACTATAGAAATTTAGTCTTTGATAAACCCAAAGACCCC
Source organism: Myrmecobius fasciatus (assembly GCA_023553655.1). Classification (NCBI taxonomy): domain Eukaryota; kingdom Metazoa; phylum Chordata; class Mammalia; order Dasyuromorphia; family Myrmecobiidae; genus Myrmecobius; species Myrmecobius fasciatus. The sequence continues at coordinate 82,233 of JAJPUD010007161.1, read as the reverse complement.
AGCTCTTGGGATAAGTATTCACTATTTGACAAAAACTGCTGGGAAAACTGGAAACTAGTGTGGAAGAAATTAGGGCTTGACCCACATCTAACACCACATACCAAGATAAGATCTAAATGGGTTCATGATCTGGATATAAAGAGTGATACTATAAGTAAATTAGAGGAACGTAATATAGTTTACCTCTCAGACCTATGGAGATGGAATAAATTTATGTCCAAAGAAGAACTGGAACTCTTAATTGAAAACCAGATAGATAACTTTGACTATATTAAGTTAAAAAGTTTTTGTATAAACAAAATCAATGCAGTCAAGATTAGGAGGGAAGCAATAAATTGGGAAATCATCTTTACATTTAAGGGTTCTGATAAAGGTCTCATCTCTAAAATATATAGAGAATTGTCTCATATTTATAAAAATTCAAGCCATTCTCCAATCAATAAATGGTCAAAGGATATGAACAGACAATTTTCAGAGGATGAAATTAAAACTATTTATAGTCATATGAAAAGGTGCTCCAAATCACTATTGATCAGAGAAATGCAAATCAAGACAACCCTGAGGTACCACTACACACCTGTCAGATTGGCTAAAATGACATGAAAAGTTAATGATGAATGTTGGAGGGGATGTGGGAGGGCTGGGACACTGATGCATTGTTGGTGGAGCTGTGAACGGATACAGCCATTCTGGAGAGCAATTTGGAGCTATGCTCAAAAAGTTATCAAACTGTGCATACCCTTTGACCCAGCAGCATTTCTATTGGGCTTATATCCCAAAGAAATCATAAAGGAAGGAAAGGGACCCACATGTGCAAGAATGTTTGTGGCAGCCCTTTTTGTAGTGGCTAGAAACTGGAAATTGAATAGATGCCCTTCAATTGGAGAATGGCTGAATAAATTATGGTATATGAATATTATGGAATATTATTGTTCTGTAAGAAATGACCAGCAAGATGATTTCAGAGAGGCTTGGAGAGACTTACATGAACTGATGCTGAGTGAAATGAGCAGAACCAGGAGGTCATTATACATGGCAATAACAATACTATATGACGATCAATTCTGATGGACATGGCTCCCTTCAACAATGAAATGTTTCAAACCACTTCCAATTGTTCACTGAAGAAAGCCATATACACCCAGAGAGAGAGAGATGTGAAATGTGGACCACAACATAACATTCTCATACTCCTTGATTGATGTTTGCTTACATTGTGTTTCCTTTATCTGATATATCTTTTGTGTAGATAAGATTTTTCTTGCACAACAATGATAAGTTTGGAAATATGTATACATATATTCGATTTGCCAATATTTTAACATAATTAACATGTAGTGGATATCCTGCCATCTAGGGGAGGGGTGGGGAGTTGGGGGGAAAATTTTGTAACAGAAAGCTATGTAAGGGTTATTGTTGAAGAATTACCCATACATATGTTATGCAAATAAAATTTTAAAAAATATATAATCAAAATTTAAAAAAAAAGAAAAGAAAAGATTTAATCTATAGAAGACTTAGTAGAACCTGCTAAGCTGTCTTCAAGTCTTTGTAGGGTTGTCCTGAGAAAAAGAGATTAGATTTGTTCCACTCAAAGGGCAGAACCAGGAATTATACATGGGAGTGGCAGGCAAATTTAGACTTAATATCTGGAAAAAATTTCCTAACAAATGACAACCATCCCATAGTAAAGTGGGCTACCTTGGAAGGCTTGGGATCGCCGTCACTGGAATTCTCCAAGCAGAGGCTCAGATGACTATTTATCAAATATATTGGTTCTACGTTGGACAAGATGGCATCCCAAGACCATTTTAACTATGAAATTCTCTGATTCTGACTCTGAGACCTGAGAATCTCTCCTTCTAATGAGTTCCTCTAGGTCTCAGAGTCTTCAGGCTACTGAAGAAGGGTATACTGGAGGAGGCAAGCAAAGTTTGAGCAAAACTGGAACACTAGATGGGATTTGGCCAATCAATTGACAAGCATCTATTAAGCACTCATTGTGTGCCGAGCATTGTGCTAAGTTGTTGGCTATGAAGAAAGGCAAAAGGAAGCAGCTAGATGGCTCAGTGGATAGAGTACTGGCTCTGAAATCACAAGGACCTGAGTTCAAATTCGGCCTCAAGTCATTTAACCCCAATTGCCTCAGCAAGAAAGAAAGGAAGGAAAAAAGAAAGAAAGGCAAAAGATGGGAATGGGGGCGACAACATCCAAGCAATTTTATGTATAATCAACAGAAGGAAAGTACTAGCATTAAGGAGAATTGAGAAAGACCCCTTACAGAAGATGGGAATTTAGCTAAGACTTGAAGGCAGCCAGGAATCCTGGAAGTAGAAATGATGAGGGATAGCATCCCAGGCATGGGGGGGGGGGAAGGCAACCAATAAAAACCTTGGAGCATAGAGATGGAGTGTCATGTGTGATGGAGACTGGTGTCATTGGTCAAGAGTCCATTTGGGACAACAGACAGTATAAGGTATTGAGAAGACTGGAAAAGTAGGAAGGGACTACTAGGCTATTGAGGGTTATAAAGATAAGCCAAAAAAGATTTTCTTATTGATTCTGGAGGCAATAGGAAGCTACTGAAGTTGATTGGATGAAGAGGGGGGAGATGGCATGTTTTTATATTGGAAAGAGGAAAGTTGTGAGGCAAGCAGATCAGTTAGAAGTTGAGAGGTAACCAGGTAATTGCCTGAACTAAGATTGTTGTTGTATGAATGGGAAAAGGGTGACATATACAAGAAATATTGTGAAGGTAGAAAATAAATCTGGAGATGGAGAAAAGGGGACATATACAGGAGATACTAGGAAGGTAAAAAGAATGATAATTATAGATATGGAGGTGGCGTAAGGGAGACATATATAAGAGATATTGTGAAAGTAGAAAGAACAATTATTATGGAGATGGAGAAAGAGGGCATGTACAAGAGATATTATGGAGATAGAAAGAGTCTTATTATAGCAATATAGAGCAATTTTCTTAGATATATGATATAAGTTCAAGTGAGGAGTCCAGGATGGTCAAGATGGGAGGCCCTGTACACAGAGGATGGTAGTGCCCTGAAAGGAGATAATGAGTTTTGCTTTGAATATAATGAGCCAGGTGCCTTTGGGATATTCAGCTTGAGATGCCCAAGATGCAACTGACAATGTATGACTAAGGAGAGACTAGGGCTGGTTTTATTAATCTGGGAATCAGCTGCATAGAGATGATAAATGAACCCATGATAAGATCACCAAATGATAAGAGAAAGAGGCTCAGGACAAAACCTCAGGGAATAGTCACAGTTAGTAGGGTTTGATGTAGTTGAACAATCAGCAGAAGAGGTTGAGAAGGGGCAATGGGACATTTAGGAGGAGAAACAAGTCTAGGTCATGAAAAGCTGGAGAGAGGCCCCAACAGTGTTCAGTGCTGCTGAGAAGTCAGTAAGGATCAGGATTGAGAAAAGAGTGTTAAATTTAACAATAAAGAGATTATTGATGTCTTCAGAGAGAGCAGTTTCATTTAAACAATAGGGAAGAGAGATGGTGAGAGTTTTCAAGATGAGAGAAACAGCTTAGACTCAGTCTCAGTGTTAAGAATAAGATTATTTTGGGAAAAGTGGATGGGGCTGCTACGGTGTGGCACGGGATTTGGGAAATGACGGTAAGTAGTGGTTGAGGGAATAGGAGGAGCTGAACAGCCTGAGGATCTCAGTCAGGAAGAATAGGGTGGGACAGTGGTTCCCAAGTGAAGCAAGATTGATGTTTGCCCTAAGGGCTTTGAGAAGGCTCAATTCTTGTCTTTGAAGACTATTTTGTGGAAGCAAGCTTACATTTGTTCTACTTAGCCCTGGAGAGTAGAGTTAAGAGAAGAGCTATGGGAAGAAGTCACAGAGAGATTGATTTCAGTTTTATGTAGGGAAGAACTTCTTAAAACTGAGAATATAGTGGGAAGATGCTGCTGTTTTTGATGGGTCTCCTGGATGGGACTCAGAATGGGGGAAGAAGTAATCTGGAATAATACCTATGATTTCAAAAGGTGAAGGGGGGGCTCCTTTAGACTAGGAAGGAAAGGTGGGAACTGTCTCATTTCCCAAATAAGTTTCAGAGGCTCACAGAAGAGCTATGTAGGACACAGATGTCCCTACTGGAAAGGACCTTAGAACAGAGAATGTTGGAGCTGATAGATACCCTAAGAACATAGAATTTTAAAGCAGTAAGAGATCTTAGAACATGGAATATGGAATGTTAGAGTCTGAAAGGAGCATCAACCCTAATCAATAAATTAGCATTTATTAAGCTTGGCACAAAAAAAGAAATAGTTCCTTTCTTCAATATATCTGGGAAGATAACATGTACACACATAAATATATACAGTATAGATAAGAAATGAATATAAGGTAGTTTAGGGGGAGGTTACCCCTATTTAGGGAGATGAGAAAAAAGTTTCATATAAAAGGTGAGGTCTCACCTGAGATTCCAAAGAAACAAAAATTCATAGGATCATAGACATAAATATAAAAGGCACCTTAGTGACCTTTCAATTGACAGATGAGAAAACTGAGGCACAGAGAAATTAAGTGGCTTGCCCAGGGTCACATAGCTTGTGAATATCTGAGATGGGCTTTGAATCCAAGTCTTCCTAAGTCCAATGCCATATCCACGACAAGCACCTACTCTGTGCCAGATGCCCTATTTGGTTGAAGGGATCCAAAGACAGAAACAGATTTTACCCTCCCCTCCTTGTATTGAAGAAAGGACCCAGAGAGAAATAGGGATTTCCCTGTTGTTGGCAGAGCCCAGATATCCTATCTCCCAGTCCTTGAGTGCCAAGCTGAGGAGGGTGGGATTTTTTTTTCATGAGGACTACAGAAAGCCATAGTGATATCTCAACATTGGAAAGATAGACATAAAACCAGCCTCCGACCTAGTCCCAGATCCCCTGCCCATTCCTCTCCCCCTTGGAAGGTCTAGCCTCTCTTCCACCTTCAGCTCTTTGCAAAAAACAGTTTGGGGAAGAAGGAGTTAAAGCTACCAGTTGCTGCTGGCCTTGACTTGACACTGATCCCACCCCCCACCAGCTTCTGTTCTGGGAAAGAAGGAGAGGGGCTGATCTGAGTGGACAGGGATCTTCTCATAGTGGGCGGTGACTCTCCAGAAGGAGCAACTTTTGGGAGCTGAGATCAGTGTCCCCAACAAGGTTGGCAATGACCATATTTTAATATGATATTTGGAATAGAGGACTAGAGCTCAAACTCTGGCTCTGCTTTTGGGTAATTTGAGCGTGTTCCTTCTAACTCTCTGGGTCTCTTTTTCTTTCTTCGTAAAAGAAGTTAGAATAGAAAGATGATCTCTAGAATCCCTCCCAACCCTAAATCTTCTGATCCTCTTGGTCTTAAAGTTTGTGTAGTGCTTTCGAGGCACAAAGAAGTTGGTTTCACTTTATAGCAGCACATGGGTTCTAATCCTGACACACTTTGGCCAGATCCCTTTTCTGGGACTCAGTATCCCCATCTGTTTAATGGGGAACAATCTTTGTCTTACCCCACTAAAAAGGGTATGAAAGACAACAGAAATATGAATATGAGAGATAGTCATAAAAAGAATCACCAACAGATTGAATTCTGTGCATCAGGATTAAAAATGTCTTTCCTCTCATACAGAATACTTGTGTGACATTAAACAAGTCACTCAAACTCTCTAGGTCAATTGTACAACTCAGAGAAGGTGCCAGAATTCCCACCAAGTGGTCAAAGGTCTTTGCTCGGGGCACCTGGATGGCACAGTGAATAGAGCACCAACCCTGGAGTCAGGAGGACCTGAATTTAAATCCAGCCTCAGATACTTTATACTTACTGTACATGTGACCTTGGCAGGGCAGGTGGGGGGGGGGGAGAGGGTCATTTGCTTAGAATCCTCCAGGGAGGAAAATCCCATTACTTCCCAATGTAGCTGACTCCATTTGGGAAGACTCTAATCATTCAAAAGTTTTTCCTTGCCTCCCTGCAACCTCATGGGATCCTAAAAACATAGACTCAGACCTGGGAAGGACCTTAGATGTCTCTAGCTCAACTCATTCATTTTACAGATGAGGAAACTGAGGCAAACAGGGTTAAGTGACTTGGCCAGGGTCACATAGCTAGTAAATGTCTGAGACCAAATTTGAACTCGTGGAGATGAGTCTTCCTGACTCCAGACTTGGGCCTCCTCCTACCTCCTACAGGACCAGGATCCATGTGAGTTTGAGCTGAGAGCTAACAGGCCCTCCCTCAGCAGCCTTCCCTGACTCTGTTCCTAGTGAGGTCTCATTAGCTCGATCTTGGCTGTGTGGGCAGTGCTCTGGGTTGGGCCAGGTCCTGGCTATAGCTTTCTCTTTATTGCAGATTCCTCATCCTACCCTTTTCCCACCCCCCTCTTTCCCTGCCTTCCCCAAGGACTAAGGAAGGAGAATGACTCATTTATGCAATGTTCTTCTCTCCTTTCTTCTGCTGTCAGCTTTCCCCCCACCCCTACCCAGGCAAAAAAGCCTGATCTTTTAGCCCTTTTTCCCCTGGAGGCCCAGCCTCCTGCTCCTATTGACCTCCATCTGTGTCATATTCTCTCTAATCACAGCCTGTCAGAGCTGAATTGACCTTAGAACATAGAGCCTAGGATAATCCAAGCTGAAAGGAGCCTTCAAATCAGAGTCGGGGAGGTCCTCAGAACATAGAACACAGAATATAGAAGGGACCTGAGAATGTAGCATCAGAGTTAGAAGGAAACTTAGAACAAAGAATGTCAGCACTGGAGTTATCTTAGAACTTAGAATGACAAGTAAGAGGAACCTTAGAACAGAATGTCAACTTTGGAAGAGACTTTAGAACTTAGAATGGCAGAGCTGAGAGGAACCTTAGGACATAGAATATCACAGCTATAAGGGACCTTCAAACAAAGAATGTCAGAGCTAAATGTATATATCTCAGACATTAATTACACTTAGCTTTGCTACTTCAGCAGAGTTGAAGGTTTTGTGGAATAAAATGGAGAGAAATCCCAGAGTTGACTGTGTCCCCACAGAGAACAGAGAATGTTAATTAAAATGTGAAAAGGATTAAGAATTCGAAATGTTATATATTGGATCACTTGCCGACTAGGAGAAGGGATGGAGGAAGGGAGGGAAAAAATTAGAACACAAGATTTTGTAGGGGTGAATGTCAAAAATTATCCATGTATATATTTTGAGAATAAAAAGCTTTAATTAAAAAATAAAATAAAATACAAAATGTTAGAGCTGAGAAGGACTTCAGAGCAAAAAGTGTCAAAGCTGAAAGGGACCTTTGAGTCCTGATTGGTCAGAAGAAGACACTGGCAGTATAAAATCTTCTCAAAGGAAAAATATGTAAAAGATCACATGAGGAATGTATATGGAAGCTGAAAGCTCAGACTTTGTGATATTCGAGCTAATGTTCTTTCTGCACTGAAGGCAAGAGAGTATTACCCCTATTTTATAGATAAGACAGCTAATGCCCAATGAAATTCAATGATTTGCTTGTAGTCACACCATTAATAATGGTGCCGAAAGGAGCCGTCTACTTTCTTTCCTGAATGCCAGGCGTACTTGGGAACATTCTCAGCCCCTCCCCACCTGGAGGAGTAGGACAGCTGATGGGTCTGACCTAACCAGAAGAGTTTTGGACTGGAAGCCAGGAGACCTTAGTTCTAGCCCCAGGATTGATCACTAACTGACTGTGAGCTTTGCTCACTTTTCCCTCTCTGGATCTCAGTCTCTTAGATTGTAAAAATGGGACTCATAAATCCCTCCCTGGCCTTGCTCACAAGAGAATTATAAAATCCAGATAGGAAAGCCTAAAGTCCTGTCCATATGTGAAGAGGACTTCTTTTCAATGCTTGTAGAAGCATTGAACCTTGAACCTTAATTGAGAGTTAATTTCATTAAGCAATAACTGTCTTATCTATAAAATGGGGGTAATATTATCTTACCACAGAGAAGAAGGAACGCTGGCTTCAGAATCACAAAATCCAGGGTTTCAGTTGCCTTAAATGCTGATGATTCCTTGTATGACCTTCCCCAAATTCCCCAGTGCTAGGATAATGGACTCTTAGACACACAGCACTACAGATCTCAGCCTCTTTGAATCCTAGAGTTCAGAGGACTTATAGAGCTTTTGCTTTTAGCCAAATTATCTTGATTGTTCTTTCATGAGTAAGGCTGTCCGGGACAAGGAGTCTATTTGGGAGGTTATTTCCAGTAGATCTTCTCATCAATCCCATCTCAGACTTAAGATAGCCCCTAGAAGGAAGGAGTTCATGGGTCTGTCAGTCAACAAACATTTGTTAAATGCCTCGTATGTGCCAGGCAATGTATCAAATGCTGAAGCAGCCCCAGCCCTCAAGGAGCTCACAGCCTAATGGGGAAGACGGCATTCCAACAACTATGTACAATTGAGATAGAGACAGAATAAATCAGAGATAATTAACAGAGGGAAGGCACTAAGATTAGGAAGGCCTGGGAAAGGCATCTTGCCGAAAGGAGGACCTTAACTGAGGCTTGAAGGAAGAAAGCAATGAGAATGAACAGCTTTCCAGGACTGAGGCAGCCAGTCACAGAAAATGCAGAGTTTGGACATGGACAGTCCTGTTTGAGGACTAGCAAGGGTAGTTTTGTACATGAGGAATAGGGGGAACCTGCTAAACCCCCTAAAAGAGAAGGGACTTTCTTGTTCATGGTCACCCAGCCCAAGGTCAACAGCAGAACTAAGACCCAAATTCTCCTGGCCTCTTTCCCAAGACAAGGGTATGACTGTTTCTCTACTTCCCCATTGTATACCTTGGGGGATCTTTACACTCTTCTGGCTGTCCTCTCCTTCCCCTTACTTGCCCTCCCATTTACCCCTTCTTCATTGAGTTTGAGGTAGAATTTTCTTGTCTTTTTTTTCAGCCTAGGAAGAAAACTAGGACCAACTTGGGGAAAATACTAGGGCCTCTCCCCTCTGCCTTTTTGCTGTGAATTTTCCATGGAAACCATTTTCCCTACATTCTGGTAGGGGAAGTGATTAGGACCCTTGGAATTTTGAGCACTGCTGAAAATCTATAATTAATGTCATGTCACACGGCAGGCAGAGTTTAAGGGGGGGGGGAGCAGGGGGGAAAGATTCCATTTTCCTTGTTTTCCCTTCCTCTGGTAAGCCTCTCCTTCTCCAGCCTTTCTGGATATCCATGGGCTTTTTTGATTCCTAATGGAAAGGAGAAATCTATCAGGTAGTAGAGAGAACATTGGCCTGGTTCTGAGAACAGGACCTAATCTGGGTTGTAATTCTCTTTGCATCCAGAGCAAGTGACTTTCTCTCTGTTTTAGCTATAAAATGGACTAGATTAGGGGTTCTTAACCTGGACTAGATCTGAGGTTTTTAATCTAGACTAGATCAAAGGTTCTTAAACTGGACTAGATCAGAGGTTCTTAACCTAGATTAGATCAGGAATTCTTAACCTGGACTACATCAGGGGTTCTTTTTTTTAATTAAAGCTTTTTATTTTCAAAACATATGCATGGATAATTTTTCAACATTAACCCTTGCAAAACCTTGTGTTCCAATTTTCTTCTCTTCTCCCCACCCCCTCCCCTATATGGCAAGTAATCCAATATATGTTAAACATAGTAGAAATATATGTTAAATCCAATATATGCATACATATTTTACAAGTATCTTGCTGCAAAACAAAAATCAAATCAAACCAAAAAAAAATGATAAAGAAAACAAAATGCAAGCAAACCACAACAAAAAGAGTGAAAATGCTATGTTGTGATCCACACTCAGTTTCCACAGTCCTTTCTGGGAGTGTAGATAGCTCTCTCCTAGATCAGAGGTTCTTAACCTGGACTAGATCAGAAAATCTGGAGTTCTTGTTCTGGACTAGATCAAGGGTTCTTAATCTGGACTAGATCAGAGGTTCTTAACCTGGACTAGATTGGGGTTCTTAACCTGGACTAGATGAAAGGTTTTAAACCTGGACTAGATCAGGGGTCCTTAACCTGGACTAAATTAGAGGTTCTTAACCTGGACTAGATCAAAGGTTTTAAACCTCTACTAAATTAGAGGTTCTTAACCTGGACTAGATCAGGGGTTTTTAACCTGTCATCCATGAATTTTTTAAATATCTTGATAACTATGTTTCAACCTAATTAGGCTACTTTGTAATCCTATGTATTATAGTTTCTGTGTTGGAACAAAAACCCATTTCAGCAGATTGCCAGAGAGGAGATGGCACACAAAAAGTTTAAGAGGCCCTGGGTGGATGGTCTCAATGGTTTGGTTCAATTCTGACCTCCTGAGTTCCAAGGACAAATCTCTTCCTATCGAGACTTCAGTGTCCTACCTGGAAAGGGGGCTGATAACAACATGACCTCCTTCTCAGAAGCTTCAGAGGAGAGAAAAGCTGTTAAAGGGCCTGGACACAGTCAAATGCTGTGCCTGCTGAAGAGATAATTATCCTGATGGAGTGTGTGGGAGCCCAGCTATGGCCCAGACCTTTGGGGATGAATTATCAGCCAAGCCACACCCTGGCTTTCATGTAAAGCCTCCTCTTAGTCCTGAGAAAGAGTAGGTTCAGTGTCTTTCTTAATTCACTGACCCCATCCTCCACTCACATACATGTAGGTGTACATGCACATACACACATATGTACACACACATATACATACAAACACGCCTATATGACCTTGACTGAGTAGTGTAAGGATTATTATTTCTATTTTACAGATGAGGAAAAAAAATAATAGAAAGGGAAGGAATTTGCCCACAGTATTGGAAACTGAACCTCAGAAAAATTAAGTGATTGGCATATGGTATTGTTATCCCCATTTTTGAGATGGGGAAACTGATCCTCGGAAGTGCTTACATAACTTCCTTCACAGGATTCCATGAGACAGATACTCTAGAAATGGGAATTACCATTTTCATTATACAGAGGAGAAAACTGAGCTCAAGGTACTAGGCTATGTAGCTAATGTCAGATGCAGGAGGCTAACTCAGGCATTCTGACTTTAAGATCCGGTTTTCCCTCTGGACTGTCTGTCTTCAAGGATCCAGATAAGTATAACACAAATTAAAATATTAGGGGTGCTGTGACATGCATGAGATAAGGGAGAGCTCATTTCTTACTGAGGACATCAGAGAAGGCTTCCTGGAGGAGGTGGCACCTGATCAGGGCCTTGAGCTACAGGGAAGATTTCAACAGTTAGGAAAAGGAATGGAGTGAGTATATTCCAGGCCTGAGGGCAAGATTTCCATCTGTGACTGGAACAGCCAGTGGGTTATCTCTGGTGAGGTTGAGGCAGAATTTTAGTCTGTGATGGGAGGCAGCTTGACCAGAGTTGTGGAGAAGGAGGTGGAAATTCCCACCAACAAGCCATGGGAAGGCCCCTTTTCCCAGAAACAGCCATCACCTTGGCACTGAAGAAGGGAAAGGCGCCCAGCTGGGCAGCCCGGCGTCTTGCTGGCGCGTCCTGGAGAGGGACTACGGGTCCCCAGAGGCAGAGGCCAGGCCAGGCCAGATGCAACCACATCAGCCCTCCCCATGCCCCCTCTCAGGAGCGTGTCCCAACTCCCACAAGGCCTGCAAAGAATCCATGGGTGGGTAGAAGCTGAGGAACAGCTCTGTCCCCAGCTCTGAGAAGAGGCGGCCTGGAAACTGCCAAATGCCACGGACTCTGGGTGCCAAGACACTCCACTTCGTGGATGATGCTGAAGGAACCTGCTAAAGACCCTGAGGCTCTGAATTGGATGCCCCCCCCCCCTCGCTATCAACAGACATTAGGTTGGGAAAGCTAGATGTTCCTGTTTGCCTGGGATTGCTTTAGTCTTGGGCCTGTCCAGGCCTGCCTCAGCACCTCCAGAACAACTGAGAAGCCCTGGAAGTCACCCTTATGAGTTCCCATCCACATTTCTTCTCATCAGGCTGTAGCCAATCAATAAGCATTTATTAGGCACCCATAGACAGTGATGAGTTTGGTACCTCTGGGCTACACCATAGAGTGGGTGAAGGAGAACCATGCAGGTTGGAGCCAGGTTATGGTGGACTTTAAATGCCAATCAGAGGAATTGGTCTTTGAGGGTAAAGGTAATAAGGAGTGACTGAAGTTTATGGAGCAGAGGAGTGATCCGGTCACACCTGGGCTTTAGTGACATCGCTGTGACAGTTGTTTGGAAGATTGATGATGAGGAGACCTGAGGCAAGGTCCCACATACCTTTATTCATGTCATTCCCTCACTTGGAAAGCCTTCCCATTTCTTTACCAACTCCTTCCAATCAAAGCCAGCTCAAATCTCAACTCCTCTGGGAAGCCTTCTTGGACAAACCTAGTGTGGAGTGATCCCTTTCTCCTCTGAGCCCCCCCCACCTTTACCCAAATATTGTCTGAACCTTTCCTCTTATCCCTTAGTCTGTCCAGTTTGGTTTTTTGGAATTGTACCAATATTCATTTACCAGACCTTTATTAAGCACCTACTGAATGCAGAGCCCTGTGTTTGAAGCTGGAGGAGCTAGAGATTTGATTACAGGAATAATCCCGGCCATCATGGAGCTCAGAATAAGCCAGTAACACAGATAATTCTAATACAGGACAATACATGATAAGTTTATCACATGCAAACAAAGTGTCCAAGGGGGTCTTTGTAACCTGCTGAAGCCATCCTTTAAAGCCCATCTCAATTTCCATTTAGTTAAACTTTGTGTCTCCCCCAACAGCTAGGGATGAGGCTCTAGGCAAATTCAACACTTTACCGAATTGAGTGAGGAGCCCAGCACTAAAAGCCTCAGAACTCTGATTCCTGAGGTTGGATCTAAGTGGTACTGAGCTCAAGGAGGTCAGGAGCCTGCAGGACAAGTCTCCCCTAGATGGGACAGAAATAATGAATGTGATAACAACATTTATGTCTATTGCTCAAAGCTTTTAAAAACTCTTTCATCACAACAACACTGTGAGGTACTTCATGCTAGTATTGTGCCTATCTTAGAGATGAATAAACTGAGGCTTAACTAGTAAATACCAGAGCAGGGATTCAAGCTAGATATCCAGCTCTTTTTCCAGAATACTTCCCAACTCATATGGCAGGAGGAGCTGAACTTGAAGTTAGGAAGGCCTGGATTCAAATCCCATCTCAGCCTGCTCATTTGGGTAAGACAAATACCTTCTCTGAGACTTTTGGTTTTCTCACCCATAAAACAGGATAATAATAGCATCTCTAAATCCCAGAGTTGTGTGAGGATCAAATGAGATATCAAAAAAAAAGTACTTTGTAAACTTTCAAGAGCTAGTTATAGAAATGTGGGCTTTTATTATAATTATTATTGGTCATGTTTTAGTCCAGAATTGACTGATTGGAAATCTGTTAATCCTGAAGATGCCAACCTGAATGGTAGGACCAGGGAATATCATATGGAGAGGTAAAAATAATCTGGGATCAAAGCATAGTTGCACCCAATTTTGGATGCCATATTTTAGAAAGTCTTATTATCCTCAGCCCTGGCCAAGTCACTCCAGGCTCCAGGAACAGGACAAGGGGAGGCAGAGGCTCCCAGACCCCTTAGCTAGGTGGCTTAGAGAGACACAGTAGGATCCCAGTCCAAGCATCAAGCCCTGGAGCCAACCAGTAAAGATAGAAATATCTATGGGGAGGCACTATTGGTGTGGGAGAGAAAAGGGAAAAATGAACAGGCAGTGGGGTATGGCTTGAACATTCACTGATCTCTCTTCACTTCTAGTTTCTTCCAAATTCTTTCCTTCTCCTCTTCCCTCCACACCAATGTGGGACCCCTGGAATCAGAGAGCCTTCATTGATCCTCGAGGATGGGGCCATCCTCTAAGAGCTGCTCTTCTCATCCCCCACCCCAAATTAATCCCTCTTGATCTCCTCACCTCTCCCCAAGCCCTTGCCACCCATCTCTCCATAGCTTCTTTATTCCTAAGGAAATGGGCCACTTCTTGTGAATATGCAGAGTGTCCTGAGTATATACTGTTGAATTCTAATTTTTGAGAAACTGGCAACATCAAGAATAAATTCTTTACTCTGGTGCCTCAAAAAGACTCTCTCAGAGAAGTCCAAGCTTTGATAAATCCCACCAAGCCAGAAAGGTTTGAAGTATTTTTCAAGATGTAATCTGTGCAGTCTTTGTCTGATAATCCTAGCTAACTGAGGAAAAGCTCATTATCTGGTGATTGGTGATAGCAGAGTTGGAATGGGCCTTAGAATTTTGGAGATAGGCAGGTCCTCAGAACAGATAATGTCAAAGATAACAAAGGCCTCTAAGCACATGAATTGTCAGAGGGACCTTAGAATATAGAATGTGAGAATTGGGAGTGACTAAGGAACACAGAATATCCGAGCCAGAAAGTTTCTTTTTGTTGTTGTTCAGTCATTTCAGTCCTGTCTGGCTCTTTGTGATTGAGATTTTCAGCCCATTTTGCAGATGAGGAAATTGAGACAAACAAGGTGAAGTAATTTTGTCAGGATCACATAACTAGGAAGTGTCTGAGACTAGATTTGAACTCAGGAAGATGAGAGTTCCTGAATCCAGTCCTGTCACTTTATCCCCTGTGCCACTGAACTGCCCTTAGACCACAGAATGTCAGAGCCTTGAGATTACTTTGTCTGAATTGGCAAAAACCCAATTGGCCTGGAGAAAACCTAGGGCAGATGCTATCATTCCTGTATAGTACATGGTGGGTAGAAAGAATCATGCAGGATGAGGCTGGGTCTTTAAGGAGCTCTCCTTAAAAGTAATGGATCGCTCAATTTTGGGACCAAGGAGATTTTTTGGTACTCATCTAATGTCCTATTCCTTGTGTGCTACTGCTCAACTTGGTTCTTTTGTTGTACCTTGTGAATAAACTCTAGAAAACTCATTCTTGTGGCCAAGAGATGGGAAGGGAAGATGAGGAGGAATGTAGTTGATGGGACCAGGTCCCTCCAAAGCATGGCAGTAGCAGGAAAAGTAGAAAGTTTAGGGATGGAAGAATCTAAGGTTGGTGGATCTCTGAATCCTGGTGAATAAAGAAAATTCACATGCTGGGAAAGTTCAGGGGCAGTCCTGAGTAGCCATTTTGGAAATCAGTTAAGTTTGCAAAACCATGGAATCAAAGGCAAAATTCTCTTTAATGTTTCCAAAAAAAGAGTTAATAATAAAAAAGCAGAAGAAAGAATCAGATCATCTAGGTTCAATTTGCCACTTACGTCCTGAGTGATATCTGGCAAGTCACTTTCCTTTTCTGAACCTCAGTCTCCCCATCCAGCAAATGGGAGCCTTGACCTGGATCATGACTGAGGTCCTTTCTAATTTTCAATCTATGAAAGGAGACAGTGAAGCCCAAGAATGCTAATGGATTCCAGCAAGAACCAGTTCACTTGTTAAATCAGCAAATGCTACATACTAAGGCTTGATTTATTATTTTGTTGATTATCTAGACTTTAAAAAGTGATGGAAAAAATGTTAATTTAAAAACATCCTACATTTTCAGAGAGCCAGTTGTTATGTACCAACATCCCCCTGGTAAGACCTATCCCTAGACTGGAGCCTTTTTTTCATAGGATCATAGATTAGAGGACCAAATATTAAAAAAGATTGAATACTCATTGAGTCCAGCCTCATTTTACAGATGATGCCCAAGAAGAACCATGATCAAGTAGGTGGTAAATAGTAGGGTCAGTATTTGAACCCAGGACCTTCAGCTCCAAAACTAGCATTTTTTCCATTCTTCCAGTTTAAAATTTTTTTTAATTCATTTTGAACTTAAAGACAAAAAAAGAATATTTTCATGTACACAGCACGACATAAAGAGATAGTTATCAATTCTTTCTTGGAAGACATCTTCCTTCACAGGTCGTTTGTAATTGATTTGAGTATTTATACTACTCAAAATGACTAGTCATTCAAAATTGTTCTTACAACAATATTACTGTTACTGTGTACAATGTTATCTTAGTTCTGCCCATTTCATTATTTCATGCAAATCTTTCCATGTTTTTCTAAAGTCAATCAGCTCATCTCTACCACTCTTTCAAAGCCTATTTGCTCTAGAAAGCTTTTCCAGGGTTGGGGGAGGACAGAAAAAAACAAACAGAATAGCTCAGTGGAAAGAGCTCTGTCCCTGAAGTCAGGGGATTTCAGTTTAAATCCCATTTTTGACACTATCTACTTTTGCAGTTGTCTGGTGATTTTCCTCATCTGTAAAATGAGTAGTTGGGACTTCTGATGTTATGAATTGTACAGACTCCTATTCTACTGATAGTGTCCAGTACTATACCACACACAGTGAATGGGAACCAGTGAGTCATTTAGTAGCAATGAAGTAAAGTAGAAAGGGGTTTAACCTGGCAATGGAGAGGCAAAATGAAGGAGTAGAAAGCACCCTGGACCAAGAGTCAAGAGAGGCTTGAGTTCAAATCCTCCCTCAAACATTTCCTAGCTATATGATCATGAGCTTCATGTGTTGCCACCTGGGCAAGCTGTCTAAACTTCTTTGAACCTCAATTTCCTCTAAACTGGAGAGAGTAATACCTTTGGCACCTACTCAGAGGCACTGAGGATCAAAGGAGATTGTGAATATAAAACTCTTTGGAAATTTTTTAAGTGTTAAATTAATGTCAGCCATTAGGTTCAACTCTTTCTCTGCCAGTGGTGACCTGCCTTTTCAACTTTCTTTTATGTAACCCCTTCCATTACAATAGAATCTCCTTGAGGCAAATAGGTAGCACCATGGAAAGAGCACCAGCCCTGAATTCAAATGTAGCCTCGGACACTTACTGGCTTATGAGACCCTGGGCAAGTCATTTAATCCTCAAAAATAGAAGAAGAGGACGTAGAGGAGAAGAAAGAAGGAGGAGGAGGAAGAGGGGGAGGAAGAGGAAGAGAAAGAGGAGAAAGAGGAGGAGAAGGAGGAAAAGAAGAAGGAGGAAGAGGAAAGGGAGGAGAAGGAAAAGAAAGAAGAATTAGAAGAAGAAGAAGAAGAAGAGGAAGAAGAAGAAGAAGAAGAAGAAAAAGAAGAAGAAGCAGAAGCAGAAGCAGAAGCAGAAGCAGAAGAATTTCCCTGAGGGTAGGAGTTCTTTTTCTTACTGCTTATACCTGTATTTCCAACACTTATAAGCCCTTCTTTGGACTGCATTTTCCTCTCTTTTAAAATAAAGAGGTTAGAGGATATTAACATTCACTTCCATATTTTGGGGGGGGTCAGTTTTACAAAATATTTTCCTTACAATATCCTGGTGAGGGAGGAAGTGTCAATATTATCCTTTTTCTACAAATGAGGAAGCTCAGGCTCCAAAAAGAGAATTGACTTACCTAGCATCACACAATGAATTACTGGCAGAACTAGGAAGTAAATGCCTGTCTCCTGATCCTTGCCAATTTAGCCATTAATTTTTGAAGACTTTTCCAGCTAAGGTTTATGGTTCCATGATTCTATGCAATCTTGCCTTATTTTGTGTATCTTGTCTACTAGACAGTCAACAATCTTTCCCTGAGGATCTCTTCCCTGGTTTACCCAATTGGTAATGCTGACAGAAGGATACAATCTATGAAAATATAATTAGAAAGATAGGATTTAGATTTAGATAGAAATGTTTAACAATCAGCTCTCCAGAAAAAGAAAAAAGTTCCCATTACACACTTTAATATTTAATCTGCATAATTAGCATTCTCCCTATCACTTTTTTAAATCTAGACAATCAACAAAACAATAAATCAAGCCCTTATTTGTAGCATTTTGTCTATTTCCAAGGTGTAAGTGTCCACACTGAACATTTAACATTTGTCCCAAACATTTTGAGCTAGTTTGAGCACACCCCTGATTGGCCTGTTTTTAACAGGTTGGGGACCAATCAAAGTTGTGGGAGGAGAGGAAAAATTTATACTGGACCTCTAAGGTCCTAAATATGTACAAATATGGGTTTTCAATGATAAAGGAAGAGAAATGTGATAGCGTAACACCTTTGCTCTTTCCCATGACCCTATCAGCCTTAGGACCTAGTTATAAAGGCTGGTCTAGAAGACGTTAAGACCACTTTCCTTCTTTCCTCTCAAAGCAGGGACCCCCAAATCCTCAAGTCAGAAACTTTTGGTGTAGATGGTTTTATAGCCAAAGGGCATTGATTTGAATTCTGAGGAAATCAGTATACTAAAATGGTAAGACTGTTGGGATTTTGGATTTCAGATCCCAGCTCTGCCATCATATGTAACTGTGCAAATCACTTAACCGCTCAGTAATCTAAGCAACTGAAGACTGAAAGTTGCAGAAAAGATGCTAATCTACTCTAGCAAAGCAACTTTCCTCACCTGGGAGTTCCTTATTCTAGTGAAACCAACCCCTATCCCTTTCCCTTGGGTTATATTAAGAGAGCTTCTGAGAAAAAGTAGTTGAAAGTTCTGTTTATTGTACCCTGCTCAGATGACCAGTAGATCATTGTGATTGAGTCTGAGAACTACAGTTGTGGAAGAATGGTAATAGGCCAGAGAGTGAGGGACAACAAGGATGGTGAAAGGTACATCTCTCCACTGAGGGACAAACAAGGAAATAGAAATGAGTTCATTGTCCAGAAATCCTATAACCTACCAGAGTGACACACCAAGGATAGAGTTGGTTTAGCTCATAACAAAGTCAAGACAGTGAGCATTATTATTTTAAAATTATATTTTATTTTTCCAAATACATGCAAATATAGTTTTCAACATTAACCTTTGCAAAACATTGTATTCTTCCTCTCTCCTCTCACTCTCTCTCCAAGACAACAAGCAATCTGATATGTTAAACATATTTCTATATTCATCATGCTGTGCAAGAAAAATCAAATCAAAAGGGGGGAAATACCATGAAAAAGAAAAAACAAACAGCAAACAAACAACAACAAAAAGATGAAAATTCTATGCTTTGATCCACATTTAGTCTCTGTAGTCCTCTCTCTGGAAACAGGTGGCGTTTTCTGTCCCAAGTCTATTGGAATTATTTTTGGTTGCCTCATTGTTGAAAAGAGACAAGTCCATCATAGTTGGTCATCACATCATCTTATTGTTGCTGTGTACAATGTTCTCTTGGTTCTAATCACTTCACTCAGCATCAGTTCATGTAGGTCTTTCCAGGCTTTTCTGAAATCAGACTGCTCATCATTTCTTATAGAATAATAATATTCCATTACATTCATCTACCATAACTTATTCAACCATTCTCCAGCTGATGGGCATCCACTCAATTTCCAGTTCCTTGCCACTACAAAAAGGGCTGCCACAAACACTTTTGCACATGAGTCCTTTTCTTTCTCTATCTCTCTTTTTCTTATTAAAGCATTTTATTTTCAAAACATATGCATAGATAATTTTCAATATTTACCCTTGCAAAACCTTGTGTTCCAATTTTTTTTCCTCCCTTCCCCTTACACCCTTCCCTAGATGGCAAGTAATCCAATATATATTAGACATGTGCAATTCTTCTATACATATTTCCACAATTATGCTGCACAAGAAAAATCAGATCAAAAAGGAAAAAAATGAGAAAGAAAATAATATGGAAGCAAACAACAAAAAGAGTGAAAATACTATGTTGTGGTCCACACTCAGTTCCCACAGTCCTCTCTCTGGATATAGATGGCTCTCTCCATCATAAGATCATTGAAACTGATCTGAATCATCTCATTGTTGAGGACAGCCACATCCATCAGAACTAATCATTGTATAGTCTTGTTGTTGCTGTGTACAATGATCTCCTGGTTCTACTCATTTCACTCAGCATCAGTTCATGTAGGTCTCTTCAGGCTTCTCTGAAATCATCCTGCTGGTCATTCTTACAGAACAATAATATTCCATGACATTCATATACCACAACTTATTCAGCCACTCTCCAATCGATGGGCATCCATTCACTTTCCAATTCCTAGCCACTACTGCTACAAACATTTTTGCACATGTGGACCCTTTTCCTTTTTTATGATCTCTTTGGGATATAGGCCCAGGGATCCCTTCTGGATCAAAGGATATACGAAGTTTGACAGGCCTTTGGGCATAGTTCCAAATTGCTCTCTAGAATGGTTGGATAAGTTCACAATTCCACCAACAATGCACCACTCTCCCAGTTTTCTCACATCCCCTCCAACATTTATCATTATTTTTTCCTGTTGGATTAACTAATCTGGTAAGTATGAGGTGGTACCTTAGAACTGTCTTAATCTGCATTTTTTTAATCAATAGAGCTTTTCTTCATAAGACTAGAAATAGCTTTAATTTCTTTGTCTGAAAATTGTTAATATCCTTTGATTATTTATCAATTGGGGGAATGTCTTGTATTCTTATAAATTTAAGTCAATTTTCTATATCATTTAGAAATGAGGCCTTTATCAGAAATTCAGTAAGCATTCATAAGAGCTCCGGCACTGGACTGAGCACCATCTTGATCGACTTATTGTCAAGTCATTGCAGAAGAAGGTTCATGAGACTCTAGATCTGGAATTGGACAGAACCTCAAAAAAGACCTAGTCCGACTTCTGAATTGTACATAGAAGGAAATTCAGGTTCAAAAAAGTCACAGAGACAGTAAATAGCAAAGACTGAATTAGAACCCAAGGTCTCTGACCATGGAAGGAACCGCAAGGAAGCAGATCTCATATGAACAGAAAGACCTATTTTTGCCTAAACAGAACAGTTCAATGATGAAATGATTGCCTCCTGGAAGAAGTAGGCTTGGTCTTTGGGGTGCTCTAGTGGAGGACACACACTCCCTGCAGGAGGCTAACAAGAGATTTCTACACTGGAATGGAGCTTCCAGCTCTGAGAATATGTGATTCTCATGTACTATGATTGGAAGATAATAGGATTATATTAGGATATTCAGACATCTGTGTTAGGTCAATAACACAGTTATTAAATACCAACTATGTGCCAGGCACTCTGTAGGCACAGGGGAATAAAATGAGTTGTGGGACATAAGCCCCCAGACCAAAGAGCTTACATTCTATCAGGGAAGGCAACATGTATGTATATGTCAATACAAATTACATGCAAAATCAATACAGAATAATAAGAAAGGAGATCCCAGAGAATCAAGTAAGGCTTCTTGTAGTACTGCTTAAAAAGCTTGGAAGAAAACTAGGGACTCTGAGAGGAAGCAGTGAGGAGCACCTAGGGACGCCTAGCAGAGTGTCCAGCACATAGTAAGCTCTTAATTGCTTGATGATTGTTCGATTGAAGAAATGCACCCTAGGCATGGAGGGATAGCTGTGCAGAGGCAGAAAGATGGAAATGGAGTAATTTGGGTGAGGGAAAAACAAGACGTCTGGTTTGGCTGAAAGCACAAAGGAGAGTAATATATAATAAGGCTGGAAAATAAGCTGGAGCCGGGCTTTGTGAAGGGCTTTAAATACCACACATTTGTGTTTGAGCCTAGAGGTAGCCGGGAGCCACAGGAGCTTCTTGAGGAAGGGCTGAGCTCAGATCTGTGTTTTAGAAAAATTGCTTTGCAATTGTGTAGAGGATGGATTGGAGAGAGAAGAGACTTGAGAGAGGGAGATGAATTAAGAGGCTTTTTTGCAGTGGTCAAGTCACAAGAGGATGTATAAGGGGATGATGGTTGTGTGAGTGGAGAGAAGAGATCAGATTGTGAGAGAAGCTGTGGGGCTAGAAACACAGGATTTGGCAGTAGATTGGATATGTAGATAAGGGACATTGAAGAGAAAGGGATAATGCTGAAGATCTGGATGTGGATCATTGGAAGGATGATAGAGCTCTAAAGAGAAACCCAGAAGAGAGTCTCTACTAGCCTCTCAGTTCTTAGACTCCAAGAGTCATTCTAACATTTCCATGATTCTAGGACTCTGAAAAGCTTGAGGCCTCTGGGGCCCTTGGGCAGGGCCTGGGAGGAGGTGGGGCAGACCCAGGAGGCCTAGGGGTCTGTGTCTGTGTGTGGGGGGAAGGGAGGTGGGTTGGAGGGAGAGAGGGCAGTGTTAGTGAGCCTGAGATTTCCTGTTTATCCTTTCCCAGGGGGGGAGCAGACCTTGCTGAGCAGATCTGCTGGGATAGGCCCTTCACTGGATGGCAGGGCCAGGAGGGTGAGTGAGGCCCTGTGTTCCTGGATCCCAGCCAGCCCTCCACAGCCCTTGTCCCTGGGGACCCACGGGCGACTCTGTAGATCCCTGTGGGAAAACCTCAGGCCTTTTCCCATGAGCCCACCCCCTCCATCACCATCACTGACACAACTCCACTGTCTCTGTATTATGGCCACTTGTCTCTGTATTATGCCTGACTCTCAGCATAGCTACCTACCTTTTCACCCTGTGCTTGTGTTTCTCTGCCTTTCTGTTTCTATCTCTGTCTCCATATCTATCTCTTTTCCTCTCATTCTTTCCTGTCTTTCTTTGATTGTCTATCACAATGTCTTTGTCTCTCCCTTTGTCTTGCTGTCTTAAAATATCTCTTTCTCCTCCTCTCTTGTCTCCCGCCCTCCATCTGTCACGTTCTCTGTCTCCCTGTCTCTATCTTCATTTCTCTAAGGTCCTTGATAGCCATTATATTCTATTTTCTAAGGCCCCCTCCAGCTTGGATATTCTGTTGTTTTAGATCCTTCCTAGCTCTGACATTTTCAGTTCAAAGATCTTGTCCAGTTCTGACATTTTGTTTGGAGTCCCTTCTGAGCAGTTCCTTTCTTTTCCCAAAACAAAAATTATCAACAATGAACAGAAATGATCTTTTCTCTGCCAAACTTATAGTTTTCTCTCTGTCTCTGTCTTTTTCTCATTCTCTCTTCTTGCTCTCTCTTTCACATTCTCTTTTTTGCTTTCTCTCTCTTTCAATCTCTCTTGCTCTCTCTTTCTGTCATGTATATATGTATATATACACATATATATACCCACATCTTACATATAGACATACCTATCTTATAGGTGTATATGCCTGTATATATCTTTGTCTCCTTTTCCGTGTGTCTCCATAGCCTTCACTCTGACTCTCTGTGTTTTCTCTGTGCTTGTCTCTTCTTGCTCTCTTTCTCTCTGTCCATCTTTCTGTCTCTGTCTCTGTCTCTGTCTCTCTCTAGCTCTTCCTTGTTCTATTCCAGCATCCACTGAATCCAAGGGCAAATCCCAGCTTGCCAGCTCTAACCCTCTCTCTCTATGTCCCATCCAAATCTATATCCTCCCACTGCTTGGCAGAATTGTCTACATTTCCCTGCCCTTGCCTTAGGGGACTTGCATTTCAGGCTTGGGTGGTAGGTGGCCCAGGCTTCTAGGAAGGAAGAAGAAGGAATTGATTAGAAAATAAAATATTAGGGGCAGAGGCCAAAATGGAGCCTGAGATATTCTCTGGGGATCATATCCACTGTAGAAAAAATCCACATAAAAGAAGGGAATTGGAAAGAATGACCCTCTGGGGGTTTGAGGACTCAGTAATTTCCCTTATTGGCATGAATATAAATAGAAATGCCCTTCATCTTGGTATATAGGAAAGAATACTTCATTTAAAGTAATAAGTTTCAATTCTGGCATTACCACCTGCCAGCCATGTGATCATGGAAAAGTCACTGGAGCTCTCTGGGTCAATATTTCCTTATTTGTAAAATGAAGAAGTTAGACTAGATGATCTCCTCCTGGAATCACCATTTTGAGGAAGGGCCCAAACCAGTCATCCTTCATTCTCTAGACTTTACCATGTTTCCATGCCTGTTCCTTTTCAATTCCCTTTGATAAATTGTCATCCCCCATTGGAATGCAAGCTTCTTGAGGGCAAGGACTTCTCATTGCTTGTATTTGTATTCCCAGCACTTAACACAGTGCTTGACCTGACTTGATTTAATTCTAGATCTTATAGTCATATGATCCTACTTCTAATGAGAGACAGTAGGGGAATGGAAAAATGTGATTAGGGAGTAGAAGGAGAGAAGAATCAGTCCAGAAAAGATACCAAAGTTACCCAAAGATCGCATAGTCTCAGATTACATATTCAGAAGATTGATGAGTTAGCTTCCCATGCCCTGCCAATCTCATCTCTCTATTTGGCTCTGTAGCCATGTGTTTCCCTTCTTACCTTGGCATCCTCAAGCTGGTAGGTAGTGCTACACAGATCAAAGGAATATTTGAAGCCTTCCCTTATTAAATTTCAGATATATTTCCAATCAATAAATCAATCAATAAGCATTTAATAAACACCTACTATTTGCCACACACAGTGTTGGGCCCTCACAATAGAAAGACAAATAAAATGACTTCTGCTCTCAATCATATTTTATTGGGAAAATAACATATTATATTGGGAAATCTATAGGCAAGATAGGGATAGGAACTGGACCTTTGATTTCATCGATATACAGAGTTCTCAGTGAGGAATTTTCTCTGCCAACACAGGTTGCCACCTTCTCTGCAACTTAAAAGGGTTTTTTTTAATTAAAGCTTTTTATTTTCAAAATATATACATGGATAACTTTCAACATTCACTCTTACAAAATCTAAATTTTTGCCCTCCCTTCTTCCCACACCTTCCCTTAGATAGCAAGTAATCCAATATATGTTAAACATGTGCAGTTCTTCTATACATACTTCCAAAAATATCATGCTGCACAAGAAAAATCAGATCAAAGAGGAAAAATGAAAAAGAAAACAAAATGCAAGAGAACAATAACAAAAAGAGTGAAAATACTATGTTGTGATCCACACTTAGTTCCCACAGTCTTCTCTCTGGATGGAGATGGCTCTCTTCATCATAAGACCATGGAACTAACCTGAATCATTTCATTGTTGAAAAGAACCACATCCATCAGAATTGATCATCGTATAACCTTGCTGTGCAACTTAAAAGAGTTTTAAAGAATTAGTTCGACTAATGCATTGTTGTGAATTGACCCAACCATACTGGAGAGCAAATTTGGAACCCAAAGGGTTATGAAGCTGTGCATATCCTTTGATGCAGCTGTATCTCTACTGATCTGTATTCCAAAGAGATCTTAAAAAGGGAAAAGGACCCACATGTGCAAAAATGATTGTAGTAGCCCTTTTTGTAGTGGCAAGGAACTGGAAACTGAATGGATGCCCATCCTTTGGGGAATGACTGAATAGGTTATGGTATATGAATGTTATGGAATATTATTGTTCTATAAGAAATGATGATCAGGATGATTTCAGAAAAGCTTGGAAAGACTTACATGAACGATGCTAAGTGAAGTGTGTAGAACCAAGAGAACACTGTATACACTAACGACAAGATTATGTGATGATTAACTGTGATGAATTTGATTTTCTTCCACAATGAGGTAATTTAAGGCAATTCCAATAGACTTGTGATAGAAAGAGCCATTTGCATCCAGAGAGAGAACTTATGGAGACTGAATGTGAAACAAAGCAGAGTATTTTCTTTTTGTTGTTTGTTTGCTTGTTTTTTTTTTAATCTTTGACCTTTTGGTATGATTTCTCTTGCATGGCATGACAAATGTGGAATATATTTAAAAGAATTACATATGTTTAACCTATACTGGATTGTTTGTTTTCTATGAGAAAGGGTAAGGAGAGAGGGAGGGAGAAAAATTTGGAACACAAAGTTTTGCAACAGTGAATGCTGAAAACTATCATTGCATGTATTTGGAAAAATAAAAAAGTTGTTTAAAAATGAGCAGAGAGAACTTAAAGGACTTATCCAGGATCACATGGTCAATATGTGTCAGAAGCAAGATCTTGAACTCAAGTCTCCTTTGTTATGAGAACAGTTTTTTAACCCACTATGCCATTGAGATTCTAAGCATATACAAAATAAAGACATGATGCAGGTATTAGGTGTTGAGGAGAGGAGGAGGCAAGGGAGAGCACTAGTAACTAAGGAGGATCAGGAGAGAGGGAAGTAATAAGTATTTAAATAGCATCTACTATGTACCAGATTCTGTTCTAAATGATTTTACAAATATTATCTCATTTGATCTTCCAACAACCCTGCAACATAGATGCTATTATTTTCCCCATTTTACATTTGAGAAAACCAAGGCAAACAGAGGTTAAGTGACTTGTCCAGTGTCCAAATTTATGGCTTAACTCTATGCCCATTGTTTTATCCACTGTAATACTAGTCAACTCCAAAGGCATCGGATAGGGTTCCATGGTGAAGGTGTCTTTGGAGTCTCGAAGAAGACCAGAGATTTGAAGAGGGGAGGAAGTGCATTCCAAGCATGGAGGCTCAGACAATATCAATGCAGGGAGATTAGAGATGGAATGTCTTGAATGTCAAGAAAGAGCAAGCCAGCAAGTTTGAGTGAACCATAGGGTATATCAAGGGGGGCGTAATGTGAAATGAGACTAGAAAGGTACTAAATCAGAGAGGGCCAAGTCATGAAGGGTCGCTATTCCTTCCAATGACATTGTTGTCGTTGTGTACAGTGTTGTGTTTTTGGTTGTGCTCACTTTATTTTGTATCAGTTCATAAAAATCTTCCTATTCCTCTCTTCCTTCTTTATATTCATTTTTTTAATCATAGCAATATTCTATCACAATTTTTGTACCACAGTTGATTTAGCTGTTCCCAATTTATGGGCATCTACTTTTCTGGTTCTTTGTTACCACAAAAAGTGCTGCTATAAATGTTCTGATGTATAATAGTACTTCCTTTTGGCCAATATCATTCTTGGGATATATGTCTAGCAGTGGAATCTCTAGGTCAAAAGATATTGGCATCTTAATCACTCTCTGAATAATTCATATTATTTTACAGAATGGTTGGATCAATTCACAGCTCCATCAACAATGTATCAGTATACATTTCTTGATAAAACCATTCCAATATTGACCATTACCCTATTTGGTCATTTTGTTATTTGCGATCTGAAGCATTCTTTCATCATTGGTAATCGTTTGCATTTTTTCTTTTGAGGATACTTTGTTCCTATACTTTGATCATTTCTCAATTGGGTGATGTCTTTTAGTCTTACTTATTTCTGGTAGTTATTTAGCTTAGCTTAGAAATATTTAATGCAAAGATTCTTTTTCCCCCCTCTCTCCCCCCACCCCTGCTTTTCCATAGCCTCCATAAAGAGCTTTACATGATAAACAGAAGAACTTATTTTTGACCCCAAAGGTAATAATTGGAAGAGTCTGGCATTTAATGTTGCTGTTTCTGGGGAATCACAGGTTACTGGCCTTCAAGAGGATTAACTTGGGGATATAGGCAGGGAGTGGTGATCAGAGTTGAATCAAAGAGAGCTGCAACATGAAGCCTTAACTTCTTCCTCTTTAAATTGTGCAATGAAAGAAGAGAGACTAGATTTCCTGAGAAGGACCAAGAATCTGTCCCAGGATCTGGGACAAAGTTGGGGTGCTGGACTTTTTATAAGCCTTTTCCTTGCTTAAACCCAATTCTTCATAGCCTCCAGGATAAAGTCCAGTCTCCATGAGAGAAAGTTGCAAAGAGATAGATTTGACAAAATTTAACAATTGTAACTGTGCAGAAAGTGGAATGTGATGTGTCAGGAAGAAGGGGGGAATAGTGGGCTTTCCTTCAATAGAAGTCTTCAAGCAAGGGTTAGTTGGTCACTTATTGGGTAGGTTGGGGTAGGAATTGTTCTGTATGTATGGGTCAGCATAATGGCTAGACTGTTGGAGCTGTAATCAGGAAAATCCGAGTTTTGTGAAGTTCAAATGAAATCATGTACATAAAGTACTCTGAAAACCTGAAGGCACTATCTAAATGCTAGCTATTATTATAGATGGCCTTTGAAGTCCCTCCCAACTCAGAAATTCTGTGTCTGGATTGTTATCAGAAGAGACATGAACTTCAAATTCGAATCCTAATTTCCACATTTATTGACTGTGTGTTCTTGAATATGTAGGATACTACCACTGTAGTATCATAGTAGTAGTACTAGTAGTAGTGTTATACTACTGATAGCTATCTTACAAAGTTGTTGTGAATAAACTTGAAAGTACTATAGAGATGGGAGTTACAATTATCACTGTGGTTATGAGTTATTATTGAACTACAAGGGAGCCTCCTTCCCTAACTGTGAATTATCCCACCCTAAGCCCCAGGCCCCATTGACTTGCAGCCAGCTTCCTAGGACCCCGCCTTCTCCTTGGAACAGTTCCAGAGATCTTAAGATCATAGATTTAAAGCAAAAAGGAGCCTTTTAGGCCAGGCCCCTCTCTTTAAAGATGTGGAAGATGAGGTTCAGGTATTTCACACAAAGTCACAGAGGAAATAAGAGGAAGGGTTTTCACCTTTCACTACTTCCCAAGCCTCTATTATTCCTGAGCCCCGGTGTGAGAGCTCCAGACCCCCTAGAATTGACCACTTCACCTTGGAGATCTTCAGCCCCCATTTTCCAAGCATTTTCCTAATTCTTACTGTTGCTTACTGTTTCTGCCCCCAACCTTTGTCTGCCTCCAACCTTCTTTCTGTCCTTCCCTCCCCATTTCTATGTCTACTACTCCCACATATGAAATCCAGACCCCTGATGATGAAATCAATCCTCTTGGAGGATGAAGCAAATAACAAAAACAACTGTGATTTCTGGGCTTTCTTCACAAAAGACAAGGAAGGACACAGATTCAGGAATAACCCACCTGGAGCAGAGCCGGAGATGAATGGATATAAATCATATCCCCCAGGGTCAGCCTGGACCAGGCTAATTCTCTCCAGGTTGAACACCTCAACTCTTTGTGGCTTATAGATGTGAATTGTGTCTTCTGACCCATAACATAAATCATTTACCTTTCCTGTGTCTTACTGTCCTCATCTCTAAAATAAGGAAACTGAAAAGTTGGATTAGATCAACTTTAATTCTAAGATTCTAATGGATTGAGCTCACTGGTCTCTGGCTCCTCAGACAATTGGGAGCTTTCATGAGGGCACAATAGATTGTGTTAAGGTGCTTCCCTCATTCTCTGTTCACTGAGTGCTTCATTTTCTCTCTGCACTACCAATACACAACCAACATGTACCAAATGGATCCAAAATCCCCATTACCTTTTAACCAGACCCCCAAATTTCACCAGAGAGCATCCTGTTCTTTTAGACCATCCCAATCTGGACTTGTCTGATTTCTGCATGAGGACTGATCTCCAAAGGTAGAGATGCTGAATCCTCCTAATGTCATTTCTCTTAGCAATCAGGGAGTCAAGTGGAGCATCTTCTCCTGGAATCACAGATTCTCAGAATTGAAAGGGACCTAAGTGTCCATTTATCCCAACTCTTACTGAAATAGAAATTCCCTCTAAGACAACTTCATTTCCTTAAAAGCACCACTTTCTTTCTTTTCTGATCCCCACCACACCACTTGAGGACCTCCTCCCCAGTTGCTTTGTATTATTCATTTCATATTTGGATTTTTCTTTCCTATTATAAAACAAGTTCCTTGAAGGCAGATTTTTGTCTCTGTATCCCTGACACCTAGCACAGTAGCTGGAATATAAGTAGCATTTAACAAGTGCTTATTGTTTAGGCATGTAATTGATTCAACCTCAAAGAACTATTAAAAAAAACCAAAAGATTTTATTTTTATTATTCTTTTTTTTCAGATAGGGAAGCTGAGGGTGATTATGCAAGGTCACATATTTAGGAAGTGTTGGAGATGGGAACTCAAGGGTATCTTAAATGCGATTTGAATTTAGACCTTCCTGGTTCCAAGACTACAGGTCCATTGTGCTCCCAGCATTTTTAAAGAAGAATCATAGATGGCCCTGAACAAGTCCCTCCCCTCCTGATCTCAGTTCTTCTCTATCAAATGAGAAGGTTCCACATGGTACAGTGAAAAGGGCATTGAACTTTCTGCTGATCTTGGAGTTATGGAAACTTAGGTCAAGTCCCAGCTCTGCCACTTACTACTTGTATGACTTTGGACTTCTATTTCCTTAACCTTAAAATGAAGAAGTTGGATCTAATGGTCTCTGAGGCCCCTTTCAACTTCTGATCTATCATCTCTGGATGGGGATAGGGTGAAGAGGTCAGTTCCATCATGAACTTGCTGTGTGATCCTTCGAAAGTCATTGGGCCTCTCTGAATCATGGTTTCCTCATATGTAAATTGAGAGGAAGCTGGAAGTTGGGGCTCTACTAGATGAATCCTAAGTCTCTTTAGCTGTGTACCTTAAGATCTCTAAGGGCTCTGAAAACCTCATAGGCTATAATTTCTCTGTTTGACAAACACTTTGAACCATAAATTGGATCCAATTTCTTTCTTATTTATAAACTTTTCTTGGCAGGTGTAGCCTTCTCAGATCTAGCCTCTAGGAAGATTGGAGAGGTCTGGGGACTTTAGTGGACTGAACACTCACATACTCACTATGATGTGGCACCAGCCAGACAAGCCGAATCATGGTTTGCATTCAGAAAGAAGCAGGTACAGAACAGAGAAGTGATGGTCTCCCTGTATTCTGCCCGGGTCTTAGCACATCTCAAGGGTTTTATTCTGGACATCAGTTTAGGAAAGACATTGATGTGCTGGAGAATGTCCAAACAGGAAACCAGAAAAACTATGGCATATGAGGAATGGTTGAAGGAACTGGGGATTTGGAGGGAGGAAAGGAGAGGAGGGAAGAAGAGAGAAGAAAAAAGGAGAGGAGAGGGAGGGGAAAGGAAGAGAAAAAGAGAGGGGGAAGGAGAGAAGAGATCTTTATCACTGTCTTAAAGTATCTAAAGAACTATCATGAGTAAGAGGGATTGAGACTAATTCTACTTGGCCCTAGAGGAAGGAAAGAGCTAGGATCCATGAGGTTGCAAAAAATTAAATATCAGGCTGTCTGTAAAAAAAAAGTTTCCCAACAAAATAACTCAGAAGTAGATATGAGCTCTCTTGGATGGTAATGAGCTCACCATCATTTGGAAGTCTTCAAGCTGAAACTGGATGACCATTTTAGGGAGATGTTGTAGAGAGGATTCCTGTTCAAGTGGGGGCTGGAATAGATGATCTTTGAAATCTCTTTCAACTCTGAGGATCTCTGATGGAGATGGAGGGCCCAGATTGCAGGCAGGAAACTGGCTTTTCATCTTCCTGAGCTCTTCCTTATAAAGAGCAGCAGCCAAAGGGGGCTGAGGGGGGGAAGTGGCGGCCAGGCTAGGTCCTGGGCTCTTGGCCCTGCTGTTGCCATGGTGAGGGAGGGCCCAGGAATTTCCGAGGGAACGGGACTAAATTAAGCTGTGGCTATAAATAGGCTGCCCACTTTTGGGGCTCTGGGACCTGGGGGATGGCCAGGAAGGGCGGGACAAGACACAGAGGGTAAAGAGAGGGGAGGATGGAAGAGGAGAAGAGAAAGAGAGATGAAGGAGGAGAGAAGAGGAAAAGTGAGAGAAAAAGAAAGAGAGAAGAAAGAGAGCAAAAGAAAGAGAAAAATAGATAAGAGAGAGAGGGTAAGGAAGGGTAGAAGAGAGAAAGAGAGAGGGAGAAGGGAAACAGAGAGAGAGGGAAGAGAGAGAAGAGAAAAAGTGGGAGAGAGAGAGAAAAGAGATAGAAGAGAGCAAAAGGAAGAGAAAGAGAGAGACAAGGAGGGGGAGAATAGGAGAAGAGAGAAGGAGAGAAGAAGGAGGGAAGAAGAGAGAGGGGGAAGAGAGAGAGAAGAGAAAAGGTGAGAGAAAAGAAAGTGAAAAGAAAAAGAGAGAGCAAAAGAAAGAAAGAGAGAGAAGAGAAAGAGAGAGGGAAGGGAAGGGGAGAAGAAAGAGAGAGAGGAAGGAGGAGAGAAGAGAGAGGGGAGAGAGAGAAGAGGAAAAGTGAGAAAGTGAAAAGAAAAAGAGAGAAAGAAAGAGGAGAGAAAGAGAATGAGAGAAAAAGAGAGAAGGGAGAGAGAGAGACAAAGAGAAAGAGGGAGGGAGAGGGAGGAGGGAAATAGGAGGGGAGGAGAAGGGAGAAGAGACAGACAGACTGACTGTAGGAAGAGCCATGAAGGGGAAATAGAGATCAGAGAGTTTGGAGCTAGAAGGATCTTGGCTCTCATGGCCCCATTCACTGTTTAAAGAGAAGAGAGCTGAGAAAGGAAAGGACCCTTCTAAGGTTACAAGGCTGGTTCATAGCAGAAGTGGAGCTTGCACACAGGCCCTGTGACCCCAGTCCTAGTACACTTTCCACTCTACCAGGCTGAGACAGAAAATAAGAGAAAAAAAGATTGCTAGTAGGAAAAGGAGAGGCCTAACTGTGGAAGAGAGGGAGAAGCAGAGAGATGTTGAGATCAAAGTCCCTGAGTAAATTTAATTAAAGCCTGAAACAATATTTGGAGATAACTGGGGGAGCAAGGAAGGGTTTTTAAAATTTGTTTTAAGGATCACCAATAGATCTTCTTTTACAGATAAAGAAACTGAGTTCAAGAGAATTTAAGTGACATCCAAGGCTCCATGGGCAAGCATATTAGGTGGTACAGTAGATAGGGTACTATTCCTAGAATCAGGAAGATCTCAGTTCAAATCCAGTTTAAAACATTTACTAGCATTTTACTCTGGGCAAGTCATTTCACCTCTCTCACTCAATTTCCCCACATGGAAAATGGTGATAATAATAGCATTTACCTTTAAAGGTTGTATGGAGGATTATATGAAGTGATAAAGTGCTTAACACATAGTAGGTACTTAATAAATGCTTACTCCCTTCTCTTCCCCTTCCCCCATGTACTAGAATTGGGATTTAAATTCTGGTCTTCTGACTCCAAAGCCAGAGCTCTTTCCACTATGCCACACTACCTTCCTACAAATCATGGATCCAGACCAGAATGTGGTATCGGAGACCCTGGGTTCAAATCCCAAAGCTATTCCTAGGAGGTAGAAACACCATCTGTTGTGATCTTGAGCACAAGCTGTAACTTCCCTTGGATTCTGTTTTCTCATCAGCAGAACAATGGTGTTGGACTAGATCAACTCCAAGGTCCTATACAACTCTAAAACTTTGACTTCTCATGGCACCTACCCCCAAAGGTAAAACCATACTTATCCCTGTTAAATTCCATTCCCAGTGATTTAGCCAGTGGTTCTAAATTATAATTCACGTTCTTTCAGGTTTCTGATTCTGTCATCCCTTCTTTGAGCTGTCCCTCTCTGGTTCATGTTTTGAATAAATTTAAATATGATCTCATCCATACCTACTTCTAAGTCGTTAAAATGTTGAATGTCAAAAGGCCAAAGACCCTCCACTGAATACTTCCCTCCAGATTAACATCAGCCCATCAATAGCTACTGTTTGGATGAGTTCATTCAGCCAGTTCCCATCTAGCCTACATTTCTCCAACGAGTCTTCAAGAAGATTTGCTGGGGTTGGAGGATGCACCATGTAAGTAAATAAATATTTCTGTGATCATTTGAGGAGAGAGAAAAACTAACAAATGGGATATAAGAAAAGGCTTCTTGTAGGAAATAGTCCTTGATCTGCTCCTTGAAGAAAGTTAGGGATTCTAAGTGGCAGAGAGGGCAAAGAAATGCATACCATGCTTGGGAGACCACCTCTGCAAAGTTACTGAGGAAGGAGATGGGAGGACCTGAGTTCCAATGCAGCCTGTCATTTACTAATTGTGTGATTCTGGGGAAGTCACCTCATCTCTGTCTGCCTCAGTTTTCTGAGATGTAAAATGGGTGCAATCATTGCACCTATCACTCAGCTTGTTGTGAGAATCAAATGAAACATTTGTGAAGCACTTAGTATAGTGCCTGGCACATATTAGGTGTTTAATAAAAGTATATTCTTTCCCCTTCCCTTTCCATTTTGGCTCTAATTCCTGATTCTGTAATTCACATTGCTTCTGTTTCTAGAACACTTTAAAGTTTACACTGGTTTTCCTTTACCATGGCTTTTTAAGCAAGTGACTTCTGTGATGTAATCAATTCCCAGGGCTCACTTCTCTTTTCTCTACCAATGGAAGGGGGACTAGGGATTGTTAACTCCAATTAGTAGATAATAATAAGTCATAATTCTATATTACTTTAAAGTATACAAAATATACAATCCAACTCTGGATCTGGCACTCTTTTAATTGTAACACTCCTGTTCCCTAAAAATCTCCTGTTTCATTTTTGGAGTGTGTCCCAGGATTCAAGGAGCACTAAATTCTGAGCTAAGTGTTAGGGGAGCTGCTTCCTTGATTTGCTCTGTTCTTAGGCAGGTTCCCTACAGGCAACTAAGTTTTGCAATGGATAATGAGCATGAGTCCAAATCTAGCCTCAGATACTTACAAGCTATGTGACCCTGGGCACTTCACTTAACAGCTGTCTACCTCAGTTTCCTCAACCATAAAATGGAAATAATAATATCCCCAACCTCCTAGGCTTGTTGTGAGGATCAAATGAGATCCTCATTTTGCAAAGTTTTTGCAAAAAATAGTTAACACAGTGTGTGGCACAGAGTAGATGCTGTATAAATTCTTATTCCTTTCCTCTTCCCTTATTTTCAATTGTGAAATTATTGGGTCAAAGAATACAAACACTTTAATGACTCCAAAATTGACTTTTTTCATCTTTTATAATTATTACCAATTATGTGAGATAAAACCTCAGAATTGTTTTAATTTGCGTTTATTTTAATATTTGTGACTTGAATTATGTTTTCATATGGTCAAAGATTACTATTTTTGAAAATTGTTTCATCATATCATATGATCACTTATCTAATGAGAAATGACTATCTTATTTAGTTGTGTCAGTTTTTTATGTGTTGGATATCATACTTTTGTCAGTTGTTTACTGTAAATATTTTCTCCACTTGACTATTTCTTATCTTATTCTAGCTGCATTGATTTTATTTGTGCAATTTAAATGGTTGAGATAATTTAAATTTTTTTATGATGATCTCTATCTTCTGCCTAAAAATAAACCCCAGCTATAGTTGTGAAAGGTATATCTTTTTGTACTCTAATTTTTTTTAATGTGAACTTTTATATTTGGATCACATATTCATTTAGAGCTTATTGTGGGGTATGGTACAAGATGCTGGTCAAAACCAAATTTCTGTCAATCAGCTTTCTTTTTCTCAGAAGTTCTTAAATAGTGAGCCCTTCACCTAAGAGTTTGTGCTCTTAGGCTTATTCTCTACTGGATTATTGTATTCTATGGTTTCTGAGTCTTGCTTATTTTGTCTCATACACTAATCTTCTTTTCTATCTTTACTAGTGTCAACTCATTGATGATAACTTATTTGTAATATTGCTTGAAATCTGTTATTACTATGTTCCCTTTAGTCATATTTAATTTCATTATTTCTCAAGAATCTAGATTTTTCTGTTCTTACAAAAGATTTGTTATTTTGTCTTGTTCTATAAAGTAACTCCTTTTCAATTTAATTGGCATAACACTCAATCTTGTATATTAGTTTAGGTACCGTTGCCATTTTTATTTTATTGGTACAACCCAACCATGACTAATAGCTATTCAATTACACGTCTTCCTCTGTCTCCACAAAGTGTTTTGTAGTTGTATTTCTTTAAGTCCTAAATATGTCTTAATTGGATTCTAGATGATCTCTGAATTTTGAAACTTTTAAAAATGGAATTTCTCTACTATAATTTTCTCTTAGTATTTGTTAGTATGTTATGGAAATGCTAGTAATTTTTTCTGATTTATTTTTTATCCTTATATTTTTAAAGCTATTGACTCAGTTGGTTATTTCACTGATTCTCTAAGATGATCTAAGTAAACCATCATGGTATCTTCATTTCTTCTTTGCTGATGGAATGGATATACCTTAAATTCTTATTATCTTTCTCTGTGCGTGTCTCTTTGTGTGTCTCTCTCTGTCTCTGTCTCTCTATCTCTGTTTCTCTATTTCTCTCCCATATCTTGTTAGTCTTAGCTTTTCTAGAACCATGTTAAAGAAGCAGCTTTGTTTTGCCACTGTTTATATTGAGATTATCTCCAAATGTTTCTCCATTTAAAATATTATTTCTTGCTTAAGAAGCTCTAACACATGTCTATTTTTTAGAGTTTTAACATCAATGAATACTCTATCTTATTGAAAACATTTTCTGTATCTATTGATATAATTGTACTTCTGTTGTTTATATGACTAATTATAAAGGCAGCTAATTGGAGTAGTGAAAAGAGCACTGGGCCTGGAATCAGGAATAATTGAGTTCAAATCTGACCTCAGACACTTACCAGCTGTGTGAGTCATTGTTGCCTCAGTTTCCTCATCTGTAAAAGGAATTAGAGAATAACAGACCACTTCAATATCTTTGCCAAGAAAACCAAAAAGGATCATAAAGAGTCAGAGACATCTGAAAAATGACTTAACAATGACTAATCATGCCAATTATTTTCTTAATGTTAAGCCATCGTTACTTCCCTGAACTGAATCTAGTTTAGACATAATGAGTTATTTGGAGATATATTACTGTAGTCTCCTCGCTAAAATTTTATTTCATAATTCTTGCATCAATGTTCTTCTGTGAAATTGGTCTATATTTGTCCCTCTCTGGTTTTGGAAACAATACCATATTTGTCCTCATCCATCATGTTATTTATACCTGGAAGGGATCTTAGATATCATCTCACTGGATTCTCCTTTTTTTACCTTAGACATTAAATATTTGGATAAGCAGTATGGCAGAGCAGATAGAGGAGCAACTTTGAAGTAGGGAGGACCTGGATTTAAGATCTATGATAAGCCATTAAATCTCTCCGTGCTACAGACAACTAAGACAATTAAGTTATAGTTTGTGGACATCTGCAACAGTGGAAGAAGTTTCTTCAATGGAAATTTCTCACTTTGATGAGGCAAAAATTAAATAGTTGAAGGTAGTGTGTAAGGTGTTGAGCTATGTGCATCAGAAGACAATAATAACCAGAACCTTGCATCTCTATGCAAAGGGCTTGGTTCTCAACAGCCTGTGAGAGAGAGAGGGAAGATTTAACCTCTTTTTATAGATGGGGAGACCAAGGATCAGGAAGCTAAAATAATTGATTAGGGTCACATGGATAATAGATGTTGCAACTAGGATTCCAACCCCACATTCTCTGCCTTCAAGTTCAGTATTCTTTCCACTGCATCAGGTAAATGTACCTGGAGAATCTATGGGTCATTGGAAAATATGGTTCAGGTCAGGCTTTCAGAAAGCAGCAGGATGGAATTGAGATATGAAGGACAGGAATGATTGATCTAAAGTACAGAGCAGTGGGGACAGTGATCTCCTTTCTACACCTAATTCATGCATAGGCAGACCACTATTTGCCCCTGAAATATCACAGTCATCAGTGATGTTTCTCATCTCCTTATGAAACTCTTAAGTAATCCTCAAAGGTTTGTGATTTCTGTGTGTTTCTCAGAGGTCTGGTTCTAAGTCAGTGGTTGAGAATGGAGTCACCCCTCCATCACTGGAGAGTTTGCCACTTTGCAGCAGCCTCTGTGTTGGCTTATCTACTTCTGGTCTATTTCTATATATCTCTGATAGGAACCAGGATCACCTTCTTACAGCCTTCCTTGGCCTATCTGTCCTTATCAAGTACCTACTATAGCTCCCCGCTGCTCACAGCCTCTTCAGCCTGTCATTTGCAATTTTTTATAGTTTGTCCCAAACCACCATCTCTAATTTCATTTCTCCTTAGTTCTCTCCATTTCCAGATACATGCACACACACACACACACACACACACACACACACACAATTACATACAAACTAGCTATGTCCTTTTGTGTTCCTATATAGCTCTTTGTCCATACTGTGTAAAGATGCTAAGATATATAAAGATATGACTTTGCCTTCAAGAGCAATTCTATAATTTATATTTTGAAGTAATAAGAAGAGAGAACACCTCTAACACCTAAGGATACCAAAGAATACTTCTCTTTTGTTTGTTTTTGCTGAGGCAATTGGGGTTAAGTGACTTGCCCAGGGTCACACAGCTAGGGAATGTTAAGTGTCTGAGACCAAATTTGAACTCAGGTCTTCCTGACTTCAGGGCTGGTACTCTATCCACTGAGCCACCTAGTTGCCCCCAAAGAAGACTTCTCATAGAAGAGGATGGAACCATGGGTTGAACTTTGAAGGAAGCTAAAAGTTCTGAAAGGCAGAAATGAGGAGGGAGAGCATTGTAGGCATGGGAGAATACACAGAAACAAGAAAGAGAATATCTAGTTTCCAGAATAGCTACTGGTCCAGTTTGACTCTTCAAAGGAGAAAGGGGAGACAATATGAAAGTAGGAGGTAGGTACCAAATTGTAGAGGGTCTTAAATACCAAGACAAACAATTTATCTTTTTAAAACTAGAGGCAATAAGGAACCAGAGGAGTTCTTTGAGCAGGAGAATAACATGGTCAGACCTGTCACTTAGGATGCATTTCTTGGCAGTTATATGGAGATAAGAAAGGAAACAGGAAATACTGGAACCAGAAAGAGTGTTCAGAAGTTTGTTACCATGTTCCAGAAAAGAGGAGATGAGCTGATGCAAAATTGAGCTTATGTGAATTGAAGACAAGAGACAGATGCAAGAAATATTATGGACATAGAATTTACAAAATTTGGCAACTTATTAGATGGAGGAGAAATGAGGAAAAGGGAAGAGGAAAAAAAGACTTCAATGTTATGAACATAAGTGACTGGGAAGATGATAAAATCCCCTCAGCAAAAACAAGGATGCTAGGAAAGGGGCAGGTTAAAGGAGGGACATTATGAGGTTCACTTTGAACATGTAAAGTGTAATATGTTGAGGATCCAAGTTTAGTTGTAGGTCTCGCAGGACTATAATTCAGAAGAAAAGATTGAAGATGGATATAAAAAAGTGGGAACCATCTATTTAAATAATTGAACCCATGGGACTGCTTGGGATGAAATGTAGAGAAAGAAAAAATAGAGAAAGAAGAGAAGATGCATTTTGTTTTCTTTCTCTTTTTTTTTCCTTTTTGATCTTATTTTTCTTGTGCAGCATGATAATTATGGAAATATGTAGAGAAGAATTGCACATGTTTAACATATATTGGATTACTTGCCATCTAGGGGAAGGGAAGGAGAGAAGGGAGGGAAAAAAATTTGGAACACAAAGTTTTGCAAGGGTGAATGTTGAAAATTATCTATGCATATATTTTGAAAATAAAAAGCTTTAATAAAAAAAAAAAAGAAGAGAAGAGGGGCCAGGAAGAGCTTCAGGAGACAGCCATGCTTAGCAAGCAGAGGATGGCTTATAAACCAATGAAGAATGCTAAGAAAGAATAGTTAGACAGGTAGGAGGAGAACCAGGAGATCACCATGTCACAAAAACCAAGAGAGAAGAGAGAATCCTAGAACTAGTGGTGAAAATGAGAGCAAGACCAAGAGCAATGCAGACTGAGAAAGGCCACTGGCTTTAGCAGTTAAAAGATCGTTGGTAACCTTGGAGAGAGCACAAGCCCGCCAGCTGACCCATTATCCTCCTGACAATTATACTCCTCCCTTGTACATAGCTACATGTAAGCATGCAGGGGCCTGCTCTCAGCCACCCACAAAACACACATAAATACTCTCTTCCACATAAGCACACCAAACCCCCCTTTGCATACAGAGTCACATAGGGGGGCAAATTCAACACACAAGCAGCCAAAGGCATACTACCCCACCCAGCTGAACACTTGGATCCCTGCCCACCACATCCCCATCCATGCACAGAAGTGCCATTACAGACCCCCACGTCTTCAGGCACCTCAGTTATCTCCCTCTTTCACAGGTGACAACTTCCTCATTCTGCATGCGCCTACATGCACCATTCACACCTGTTCATAATCAGCTCACCTGTACACATTGCCTTCCCCTCTGTATCTTTATATTCATTCTCTCTACAACTAAAACCAGAGGAGGTCTTTGAGCAGGAGAATAACATGGTCAGATCTATCACCTGGGATGCATTTCTTGGCAGTTGTATGGAGATTAGAAAGGAGAAGAGAAATATTGGAAGCAGGAATAGGGTTTAGAAGTCTGTTACCATGTTCCAGCTCTAAAGAGAGCTCTGTTAAGTTCACAGTGTGCACGTACATCCAACGTTCATAGACCTACATTCTCTCACCTCATTCCACTCTCACACAAAGAAGACAAGAACCACACCCATTCCTACTTTTACACTCAATTTTCTTAATTTTTGCTTTTTACTTACAAAGAAATTAAAAAGCTTCAATAAACATGAACATTTTCCTGTACAAAGAAAGATAAAAAATGAAACATATGAAACCTTGGATCTCTGCTAAGTAGAAATTATTTTTCTTTTTTTAACTTAACACTCAATTTATTTTCTTCTATGATATGCAATTTTATTAACAATGTATATTTCTAAAATTTAAACATTTATATAGTAACAAATTCCTTAAGGAGGATCATTGACATCAGGAAGATGATGACTTGCAAGTGAATTGGACATAAGTGAAGCAGGGCTGTGCAAAGTCATTGGTCTCCAATGGCAAGACATAGGAGATGGCCCCCAATGAAGTAACATTCCCCCTTACACACACACACACACACACACACACACACACACACACACACACAAAGTAATCCTATATTCCCTATAAAGGATATATATATATATGTGTGTGTGTGTGTATATATATATTGCCTAATGACACATAGACAATGAATCCAAAACATACATACTACCCCTACTCGGTACACTTACTCCTTCCTTTGTCTGCAACACAAGTGGAGGATGTTACATTTATTCTTGTTTTGTTTATTTGATCAGTTTTATCCCAATGTTTCCAGTCTGTTACGATCTTTGGGGATCTGCCTCTGTCATACAGCCCTGTGCCAAATGATCATCTATGCCTTCATCCCCATCATTGATAAAATTGGCAGAGAACTCAGGGTCATGTCCATATCCCCAGAACCAAACTTTCTTCCAAAGGACAACGATCCAAATGCTACTTCTCGATTTCCAATCATTCAGCCACTTCCACACCAATCTGAATGTATCATGGTGCGAACCACGGGTGCCATCTTATCCATAAGGATAACATGAGAGAGTCTGTCCACCACTTTGCCCGGTAAAATATGTCCCCTGGTCAAAGAGCCTAATAGTTTTGTCAAAAAAGGAAATGAGGTGAGTCTGACCTGCACTGTATTTGAAACCCTACTGGCTCTTTCATCAGCACTACTCCATTTTCTGATTGTTCTCAAACCACACCTTTTGAGATATGCTCTGAATTTTTGTCAGCAATTGGAACCCAGCTCACCAACCTATAGTTTAGAAGCTCCTTTTTCTCTTCTCTTTTCTGAAAACTGGCTCAGTTGTCCTCTCATTCTGTAGCACCTGCCTCATTCTCTACAATTCTTCAGAGAAAACACTCCACAGCTGAGCATCTACATTCTCCTGATCTTTCAGGGCTCAAGGGTAAATCATCTGGAACTGCTACCCTCCAGGGCAGCTCCATGATACCCAAAAAACTAGAGGTCTCCCTATTTAGTTTGAATCTCATCTTTTCAGCAATTTCTTTTCTGTCTTTTCCAGTCTGAAGGTCATTCTCAGAAAAAGAAAGAAGTGAACTTAGAATTTAACAATTGTACTTTCCCACTCACCCCAACTAGCAATCTTGTCCCCTCTTAGAGACTTCCTTTTCCTTCCCATCTGGCTTCTTTTTGTCCAACTTTTCCCTTTTTTCTGTCCTTTGCTTTTCCTGACAGACTTCATTTTGAGCTTTAGTATTCCTGACTTTCTTACAGAAACATTTCAGCACATTTTGGCATTCATTTACATAATAATAACAATAAACATTTATATAATGCTTTAAGGTTTGTAGAACTCTACACAAATATTACTCCATTTGAGTCTCCCAACAATCTGAGAGGTAGGTGTTATTATTATCCACATTTTACAGATAAGGAAACTGAAACAGACAGAGATAAAATGACTTTCCCAGGTAAATATGTAAAACTAGAAATGAAACCACATTTTCCTGACTCAGGGTCCAGTGCTATATACATTTTGATACTTCTCTACTCTAAAATCTCAATTAGTTGAAGAGCTCCCTGCACAGCCATATTCATCACTTTAGACAAAAATTCCTCTTTTCTTCCTCATGGGAATTATTTCTGCTTTTTTCTTTCATGTGTCATTCTTGAAAGTTTCCCAATCCTCCTGGACTTAATGCTCCTTGAGAATATTGATCATTTTAACAAGTCACCTGACTTTTTTTAGGCCTTGATTATTTATTGTTTAAATTAAAGAGTGGGATTAGGTAAAGTTCTTTCCAGCTCTAAATTTACAAAACTAATGTTTTTGGCCATGGAAGTTTGTGAATGCAGCCTACGAAATTAGGGATGGAATAGGGTCAGAACCAGAAAGCAAGGAGAGATTGGCATCTGTAACTATGGAAAGAGAGCCCAATGTGAGAAAATCCTGCATCTTACAAGTTTTGAAGTTTGAGTCATCCTATTTCTTTCCCCAGGCAGTGAATTCCCAGTAGGCAGGTGCTTAGTCTTATCTAAATTGTCCTTGGTATTGGGTGTAGAGCTTTGAACATAATAGGTCTTTTTGTTTGTTTGTTTTGTTTTTTTGTTTTTTGCTGAGGCAATTGGGGTTAAGTGACTTGCCCAGGGTCACACAGCTAGGGAATGTTAAGTGTCTGAGGCCAGATTTGAACTCAGGTCCTCCTGACCATAATAGGTCTTTTAATGATGCTTTGTACACAGTTGGTCTTTTGTAGGTGTCTATGAATGAATGGATCCAAGACTTCTGTTCCTAAGATCTGTGAAGCAAATGGATGATACATGCATACATGATCCTGAAGACAGTTTCCCACTGTGGGAGTTGGGGGAGTGAATCAACTTTCCCTACCCTTGTGGCAGCTGGTAGTGCAGCGAATAGGGTGCTGGGCTTGGAGTCAGAAAGCCCTGAATTCAAATCCAGTTTCAGATAGCTTACTAAATGTGTGATCCTAAGAAAATCACATTATCTCAGTTTCTTTGACAGTAAAATGAGGATAATAATAGTCCCTCCTCACAGAATTGTTGTCAGGATCAAATGAGATAATATTTGTAAAAAGCATTAGTACATAGTAGGCATTATATAAATATTTATTTCTTTGCCCTCTTGAAGCCCAAGAATTATTCTGGCTGGGCCCCTGACTTCTCTGTCCCCATATAGTTCTCTGATGAAGTGTTAGTGTTATTTATTGTTTTTTCTACCCATTGATGAAACTGATGAAGCTGAACCTGACTAGTTGTTCTAGGCTCCATTCTAGGTCCTGAAGTAGCCCTATGGCCTCCAATGGTAGCTGGTATCATTCCCCCAGATTCTACCTTCTTAACTCCTTACTTCATTTTGGAAACTTGGTTTCCCTGTTTCACCCAGTCTAGAAATACAATGTACACTCACAGGCTCAATCCCATTACTGATATGCTTGGAAACCCATTAAGCAAACATATGGGCCTTTATCAAAATGTTCATTGCTTTAGGGAAGGAGGATTAATGGGAGGGAGAGAGAGAACTTTAAACATTTTAAAAAATGAATGTTAAAGATTGTCTTTATATTTAATTGGAAAAAATAAAATATTATTTTAAAATAAAATAATAAAACATGATTGTGAATGGAAATTTAACCTGTTCCATTTCTGTCCTGAGCGGTTCCTCCTTCCTTAGGCAGTCTCCTTCCAAATCCTGCCCAGAGTCTCACCATCTTGGCACCCAACTCAGTGCAATCATCTTAGCTTTGCAAAGCTCAGAACTTCAGAACTCTGGTGGATCCACCAGCTTCCCCCTCCCATGGACCATCTCCACCCACCCATTCTTGGCTTTTCCATCACTACCTTTTCCTGTCTTAAAGACCTGAAGACTTCAGTGGTCCTCAAGATCAATGTGAGTTTTCAGTGTGACATCCCAGTCCAGATGGAATAGCTAGATGGTACCTCAGTATATAATGTCTGGAATAAGAAAGGCCTGAGTTCAAATATTAACTCAGATACTTGATAGCTATATGAATTTGGGGAAGTTAAGTAAACTTATCTGCTCCAGTTTCTTCATATATATAATAGAGAATAATAGCATCTACCCCTTCTCAAGTGAGATTATGTATGTAAAGCGCACAGTGCCTGGCCCATGGTGAATGCTTAAATAATAGAAGTGTGTTCTTTCTCCTTTCTCCCTTAATGACACATTAAGGTACATTCGTAGAACCGTAATATCCCATGTAGTCAGACATGACTGAAAAACGATTCAGCAACAAAAATCCCAAACAAGGGAAATGATCATTATGCTATCCTTTCTCTGAGTAAAAACAAAACAAAAATCAGTAGTATTATTTTCAGTTGTGGGAGAGGGAGGTTCATTTTAAAGGGATCATTGACAAAGTATAGAATGCCTACAGACCATATTTGGTTGAACATGAACATCCTTTAGCCTGATGAAAATAAATATTGGGGTTGATGAAGTTGCTATCTTCACACATCTGGAAGGCTGTCCAGAGGCCAAGGGAGCGAACTTATTCTGCTAGTCCCAAAGGGTAGAATCGGGCAAAATGTGAGGGGTGGAGGAAGGCTTCAGAGGGAGTCAGATTTCAAATGGGGGGGGTGGAGAGGGAAATCATAGGGAGCAGGATTTTGTCTCAATATAAGGAAGAACTTCCTTAATAAGTAAAGCTTTCC
Source organism: Myrmecobius fasciatus (assembly GCA_023553655.1). NCBI lineage: Eukaryota > Metazoa > Chordata > Mammalia > Dasyuromorphia > Myrmecobiidae > Myrmecobius > Myrmecobius fasciatus. The sequence continues at coordinate 37,760 of JAJPUD010007161.1, read as the reverse complement.
CACAATATTATGGACTGCCTCCAAAAGCAGTGAGCTCTCTGTCACTGGGGGTATCCAGGCAAAAGCTAGATTTTTTTTTTTAATCAGAGATTCCAGCACTGGAAGAAAGACCAGGTAGCCTCTGAGGTCCTTCCAGCTGAGAATATAATTCTCACGTCCTTTGACCTTTGCCAAGTTCTTGCTTCCAGTCTGAGGGAGCTTCCAGCTCCTTAATAGAGCACAGACAACAGGCTTGACCAGTGAATAATCTCCCCATCAATCCCATCTCTTCCTCCAGGTCTCTACTAAGTTGCCTCCAAGGCAGTGGCTATCCCCACCCTTCCTTGCAATGTTACCCTGTAGGATGTTTTCTGTTGAAGAGGCAACTAGAAAGGGACCTCTAGATCACAGTCTGGGATCCTTGGTATTAAATGAATCTCTGAAATGGGGAGGAGGGAGTCTCAGAATGCCTTTACCTAGCCTTAACTCTCCAACTTCTGGGATCTATGCTAACTCTGGCCCCCATGACCCTGTAGTTTCCCAATCTCCAAAAAGGTCAAGGTGAGGGAGCTTGGATGAGGCAGGAGACAGGGAGGGAGCCAAGGAGGGGACTCTCGGGAAGGAAGCAGTGGATGATGCTAGGCAAGACTGCAAGAGAGAAGTGGAGGAGGAGACTTCAGCAGGCAAGAGCTGGGCAAATTGTCAAAAGGAATAAGGGGAAGGCAGTGTCGGGGAAGGTTGGGGGCAGAGGAACTGTGGTGTCTGATAGAGGAGGGGGGATGGAGGGGAGCATAGGGAAGGGGCCATGGATGGGTCCTCTGTGTGACTTAGCATCTGGAAAGCAGATCTCTTGGGCCGGGTCCTGCATGACTCAAAAGGAGCCAGAAAAACCTTCCATATTTGGAGAAAGCTCTGGGGCTGGACAGAATGGAGCCAGACTCCAAGCTAGTCCTCGTCATCCCTCGGTCACTGGCTCCTCGGGTTCCCCCCCATCACCCCTTAGCCCCCCACACCAGGTTCTGCCTAGCCTCGGGAAGAGCCTGGAGCTGACTTTGGATGCCTCTGCCCCCTCTCCATTCCCTATACCCAAGTCCCTAATCTTGCCAAAGACCTGCAGTAGTCTCTACTGCCCACCACCCCATCCTCCAAATAAGTCCTCAGACCTTGCCCAGAGATATTTATTGAATTCCCTATATGTCTGCCTTCATGCTGATCTGGGCTGTGGGGAACATGTTGGGTTAGCCCTTCAGGGGTGTAACAAAGAACTTCACTTTGGCAAAATCATCTCCCTACTTTGATCATTAGTTTACTCATTTGCAAAGTGGAGAAATAATCTCTGAGTTCTCTACTCACAAGAATGCACTTAGAAATGAGGTGTCATATTCTCCTTTTGAGAAATATTGCTTGACATGCTATCATTTTTTTCTCTCCCTTCTCTCCTAATCCAGACCTTCATGTCTTCTTGTCTGGACCAGTGCAATAACCTCTTATTTGGCCTCCCTGCATCCAGCTTCCACCTTGTCCAGTATATTCTCTCTAGTCATACAAATGATTTCCAGAGTACAGGTTAAATCCTCTTCAAGCAACTACTATAAGTCAGCTACTTCTTTTTGCCTAAAAGTTTAGTTTAATTTAAATAGCCCTTAACAATCTGGCTCCAATTTATATTTCCAAGATGCTTATACCTTATTCTCCCTCCCCTGGAATGTCCTTCCTTCTCACCTCTGCTTCTTATTTCCTTTCAAGGATCAGTGTAAGTGTCATTTCTTTTCAAATAGCCTTTCATATAGAGTCCCCTCATCTCTGTATTTGTGTGTATGTTGTTTATCTGTGAGTACATTGTGTTCAACAAAGTTGAATTTGAATCTTTACTAGTTGTGTGACCTTGGGCAAGTCACTTAATCTGTTTGTATCAGTCTCCTCATCTGTAAAATGGAAATAAGAGTACCTACTTCTCAGGATTACTATGATGAGAAGAAGGAGGTAAAAGTGAAGGAGAAAGAGGAGGGGAGGAGGATGAGGATGATGTCCTTTGCTTTGAGAATGGCCTGGTAGCTTCCAGGGGAATGGAGAGGGCGGATACTGGGGGTGACAATGGATGCAAATGGCATCATATATTAGAAAGAGCTCTCTGGCTGTGGAGTCATCTAGGTTCAAATCCCATAACTGACCCTTACTATCTGTGTGACCTTGGGCAAAGTACTCAATTTCTCTGAGCCTCAGTTTCTACATCTGAAAAATTGGGATAATGATAGCATCTCCCTTGGAAAGTGGCAAGGATCAAAAAAGATAATCTATGGAACATGCACTGAGAATACAAAGAAAGGCAAAAGGTAGTCCCTACTTTCAAGGAATTCATGATCTAATAGGGAAGACAACATATAAGCAACTGCTGGTGACAATATGAGATATTGATGATGGCTAACATAATTCCAGCTAGCTGGCACAGTGGGTAGAATGCTGGACCTGGCCTAGGAAGACTACTCTTTCTGAGTTCAAATTTTACCTAAATGACCCCTCGCAAGTCACTTCATCTTGTTTGCCTCAGTTTCCTCATCTGTCAAATGAGCTGGAGCAGATAATGGCATACCACTCCAGAATCTTTGCCAAGAAAACCCCAAAATAAAGTCATGAGAAGTCAAATAGGGCTTTAAAATGACTGAACAGCAACAGAAATCCAAGATAAGTGAGTACATGGTCACTTAATCTCTCTCAGCCTTGGTTTCCTCATCTGTAAAATGAGGATGATAACTGCACCTGCCTCTCACAAAGTTGTACAGATCAAGGTAACTATTTGGAAAGCTCTTCACAAACCTTAAGGCACAATATAAATGCTAGCTATTATCACAATTTCTATTGTTGTTGCTGTTGTTATTTCTATTATTGTAAGCAAGTCCCCAGGAGCTCTCCCTAAGTTCCAGTCCCCTGGCCCAAATGAACAAAAGCCTAGAGCAATAAAAAACTGGTGGGAGGGATGGCTGAACTGATACCAGTGATCTCTAAAAGATCTTGGAGGAAGCCGGATATAGGCCCACGATGCCCTGATTTGGAGAAAAGAGAAAAAAAAAAGGAAGAAGGGGGTGGAATCTTCCTATTGGCCTGTCAGTTTAACTTTTATTTTTGGCAAATCTTAGAACAGATGATTAAAGCAGTGTTTTATGTGCATTTAGGAAAGGAAGTGGTGATCACTAAAAGGCCACTGGGCTCTGGGGACAGGGTTGGGCTCCCTCAGGCAGACAGATCCCCTTCTGAGAAACCTGGGTCAAGGAAAGAATGTTCTGGGGTCAACTCAGCAAATCTGGGTTCTAGTCCCAGCTTAGAGACTTACTGTGTGACCCTGGACAAGTCCCTTCCACCACCTTGGTTTAGGAGCTCTTAACATGGGGTCCACCAACTTGGAGTTTTTAAAAAGCTTACTTGAAATGCTGTATTTCTATATAATTGATTTCCTTGTAATATTATGCATTTTATTTTATGTATTTAAAATTATTACTCTGAGGCAGCTAGATAGTATAGTGAATAGAGTATTGGACTTAGAATAATAAAAAAAAACAAAAAACCTACGTTCAAATTCTGCCTCCAACATTGGATGTATGACCCTAAGGAAATCACTTAAACTCTCTAAGCCTTAATTTCCTCATCTATAAAATGGGAATAATCATAGTACCTACCAGTTGTTCTGAGAAGCAAATGAGGCAGCATATATAAAGTGCTCTGCAAACTTTAAAACAAGGTATCTTTTCTGAGGAGTCCAAAGGAATCCCTTGATCCCCTGTCCCCGAAGTGAAGAAGCTGTGGACTAAATGGTCTCTAAGGTTCCTTTCAGCTCTGATGTTCTATGTTCTAAGACAGGAGTCCAACACATAGCCCATGAAGTCCTCAACACTCCCAAGTCAGATTAAAATGCAAATGGAGAATATTTAAGAAAATAAACAAAAATACTATTTTGAAACAACTGGATAATACTAGCTAGCTTTTAAAACTAATTGAATATGCAACCCATAGGAATCCATAGTTTAATATAACTATGTTTCTCTTTGAGTTTGATACTGTTATTTTAAGATAACCTCCTAGCTTTAATATTCTATGTTTTGTGTTCCCAGCTCTGATACTCTTTATTCTGTGTTCTGATGTCCTTCTACTTCTCACATTCTGTGTTCTTTGGATCCCCTAAGTTTCTGACTTACGTTTTATGGTTCTTTCTACCTCTGACATTCTGTTTTCTATATTCTAATATCCTTTTCAGATCTTCCACTCTGTGCTACTAGGTTCATTCCAGCTCTGGAATTCTGTGTTCTAAGATCTGTTCCAGTTGCAATATTCCATATTCCAAAAGTCCTTCCAGCTTTAGCTTCATTTAAATTTTTTTTTCTCATTTTTTGAAAAAAAAGATAAATAAATAAAATGTCATATTTTCCATAAAAAAAAAAAACCTTTGACTGCAAAGAGGAGTGACTGAACCAAATTGGGATGGAGAAACACCAAGGTCATGGTAGCAGAGGCAGGATGAGGTGGGATTTAGTCACTGGGAATCAGGCTAAAGCTGGAACCTAGGATTAGGCAAAGACAATGGGTTGGGAGTCAGTGGCCTCTTAGCCTTCCTCTCCTACTCTGTCAAGCCCATGCTTGCAATAAGTGATTAGTAGCCCTCTGAGACTGGAACCAGAGCCCCTCAGCAGTCTCATTTCAGCTACCACCTGTCATGCAGACAGCAGTGTACTCATCAGAGCTGCTGGATTCAGTGAGGAAAACTGGGAAAGACATGTTATCATCCCCTTTTAACAGAATAGGATACTGACACTCAGAGAAGTAACTTGTCCAAAATCACACAGAAAGTAAGAGGCACAATATGGACTAGCACGCAGATCTCCAAACCGAAATGGTGCTCTTCCTGCAATTCTACGATACACTGAGTTGATGGCTTTCCAGAGGGGTTAAGGAAACTAGAGGCAGCATATCATAATGGGAAGAATGCTGCATTTGCAGTTAGAAGGCCCAGGTTTGATTCCAAGAAATATCACTGATAATCTGTAGATCTTGGCTAAGTCATTCCATACCTGGGGTCCTCAGTTTCCTCATCTATAAAATGAAGAAGTTTTTGATTAGCTGGCCTCTAAGGTCCCTTCCAGTACAGCTGCATGGAACTGAACTGGCCTTCCAAGGCTATAGCTTTGCCAAGAGACTATGAAAAATCATTCATGGAGAAGGCTCACTTTGCCACTGACTGGCTGGGGGATCTCAATTCCTGGCACAGAGCAGCAAGGGGAAAGCCTGTTCACACTGGGACTGGCTTGATGGAGTCTGGAATCAAGGAAATGGAACAGATTACCCAGGGGGCATCATCAGATTGGCGATATCAAGACCCTTGAATATAGAGCCCTGCGTCCTTCCCAGAGAGAAATTAGATCCTTTATCCAGTGAGTACAGGGCCATTCTACTCAGTAAACTTCAGAAGTTACCCATCACCTCCAGGATCAAATATAAAAATGTTCATTTGGCATTCAAAGCCCTTCCTACCTGTCCACTTCCCCTTCCATTCCCTTCTTACAACTTATATACAATAAGACCTTCCATTTCCCAGATCTAGGCATTTTCACTGTGTGCTCCCCTACCTGGAATGATCGGGTCTCCTTCCTGCTTTCCTTGGCTTCCATCGAGTCACAGTCAAAATCCCACCTTTAACAAGAAGCCTTTCCCAATACCTTTGATGCAGTGCCTTCCTTCAATTTTTCTTATATGTAGCCTTTTCATACATAGTTTTTTTGTGAGCTATCTCTCTTGTTAGACTATAAACTCCTCAAGGGCAGGGAATGTTTTCTGACTTTCTTTATATTCTCAGTGCTTAGTACAGTGCTTAGAACAACATTGCTGTTGTTCAGTTGGGTCTGGTTCTTCATGACCTCATTTGGGGTTTTCTTTGCAAAGATATTGGAGTAGTTTGCCATTTCCTTCTCTAGCTTATTTTACAGATGAGGAAACTGAGGCAAAAAGGTTAAGTGACTTGCCCAGGATCATGCAGCTAGTTGTATCTGAGGCCGGATTTGAATCTTCCCGATTCCAAGCCTGGAGCGCTATCCATTGCGCCACCTAGTGGCCAGCCTGGCACATAGTAGGCATTTCACAGATGTTTAGCTCCCTCATTCCCTGTACCACACAGTCTTGTCCTTAATTCTAACTAATATTTGGTTGTTTTTCACTGGGCGAAAGAGGTCATACAATGTGGGGTCAGTTGGAGGGCTTGGGGACCTCTACCCAGAAGAAGACTAAGAGATGATAGTTCTGTTCAAATACTGGAAGAGCTGTCCCACAGAAGATTTTTTCTACCAGGCCCTATCAGGGTTCTATGAGGTAGGGGGTAGGAGGAAGAAGAGAGGAAGGGGGGAAGCTCCTAAAGATTAGAACTGTCCAAGTAGAATGAACTAATTACTCCAGGCATAGCGGGTTTCCCCTTCGCTGAATGTCTTTAAACAAAGGCTGGAATGTTGCATATTTTTCAAGGAGGGAGTCTTGCTCCAATAGCAAGTGTCCCAGTGCTCTCCAAATTTTTTGATTCTGTAAGGTAACTAAATGATGTAATGAAAAGAGCACAGTGTTGGAGTCTTTCAGTTTATCTATGTGATCTTGGGCAAGTTACTTTGCCTCAGTTTCCTTAGCTGCAAAATGAGGATAAAAATAGACCTACTTCCCAGAGTTGTGATGATCAAATGAGATATGTTAAAGTACTTTGTAAAACTTTAAAGTGCTATATAAATGCTAGCTATTAATTTGAATGACCAATTTCCCCCTCTAAAAACAGACTCCTTGGCCCAGATAGTGATTAGTATCTGGTTCTATAGCTTCTCTGGAAACCCAAATATAATAGATCTTGCTCAGGAGTCCATGCAAGGAAAGATCTTTTGGGGAATGTTCTAATTCAGTTTTCTCCATGGCTGTGTACTAGAGTGTCATCAGCAACTTGTCTATTCCTGCCCTGGTTGGATCCTCCCTCCACACCTCCACTGCCAGCCCTCCAACTCCAGACTGTCTTCTCTAGATGGAGACACACAAAGGCACATAGACAGCTCCAGCCCCAGGCAGCCTCTCCATCCTCCCTCCCTCTCTCTCTCTCTCTCTCTCTCTCTCTCTCTCTCTCTCTCTCTCTCTCTCTCTCTCTCTCTCTC